>RMBW01000098.1:0-118511 GCA_004009845.1 Davidsoniella eucalypti | reverse complement strand
TGTAAATATTGGAGATTTGCACATGTATACAAATATACAAGCGTTTGATACAGAAAGTGGCGAACATGGGGGGTCGTACTTGGAGACGTTTCACTAAACCGGGCTTAGGAAGCTGTGTCTTATCAGCTTACAGTTTTGGTAGCACTACAGATATGATTCAAGTATCGAATAAACAATCGCTGATGCCATGGCAGTATAAAACGAGATGATAGTCCCCTTGACTCCGCTGCCAACCTAGACTGTCAATCTCTCGATATATTACATCACACATACTATCACGATACCAGCCAAACACACACCAAAGCTATGACTGCAGACAGCAACTTGGCGCGCGTAGAGCAGCTGCCGCCCTATCAGGTCTCGGTGGGACAAGGACAAGCCAGTGTCAATCTCTCCGGCCAAAGTCTCAACCTCACCAACAATCCGGGCCCGCCTACCGAGCCTAAATGCACGGCTCACTTGCGCTTCCTGCATGCGCTCATGGAGCTGCGTGAGGAGATTGGCTACAACGACGGTCTCTGGGGCATCCACGACCAAAGCGCACCCAAGACCTTTGACCCACGGCCGTCTCGGGAAGCCATGCCCGACAAGCCGGTGCAAACACAGGACTCAAACGACCCGGAGATCGAGAAGCACAAGATAGGCCTAAGTCTGCTGCGTGAGAAGCGCTGGGCGCTTTATGTTGCACGTGCCGTTCACCGATATGAGGCGTGGTGGAAGTCTCTCCCGAAGCGGATACTCTCCCTCGACGACATGCTCCCCGCAACACGTGCGCAGACAGTCCACTACGGAATCTTCACATCCTCTGTCGATGCGATGGTCTGGACGCCGGAGACTCTGCCGCCGCTAGATGTCTTGATGGTCTGGCATACGCACATGCTAAACCCGAGAGATTACCTAGAGGACTGCATTCGCTCGGGCCACCGTTCTATGTGGCTGGCTGGTTTTCCGTGGAAGGCGATCAACGATGCGATTGATGATGACTTCAACTTTAATGCGCCGGCGGAGGCCAAGGAAACCTTTACCCAGGCAACTAAGTGTGCGTGGGATCTGCTGGACGACTCGCCCTCCCATACGCTCAAGTGCCCGACAACGTACTGCAGGGCCGAGATCACGGTGCCCTGGACGACCTGTGCTTCCGAGCCAGCGGCGAAAGTCACCGAGTAAGTCGAACATCTGTATCCCGTACTATGTCACAGACAGATAAACAGACCAACTAACATGACCGAACCCGCAGCGTCAACAACCTGCTCGGCTCTGGATACGGCGACAAGGACTTTGAGTGCATTTGCTCAGATTGCGGCACTGTGATCAACCGCAATCTTCTCTGCGTCGAAAAGTTCGTCAAAGATGCCAAGAACCTGATTGACAATAAGTACCCCATGCCTGGTACCATCCTTCACCTTGTGAGCGGCTCGCCAGAGCCCTCAAAAAGACTTCCTACCCATACCGTGGCACGCGACTTCCCCAACAACGCCACCCACGCCGTCTTTCCCATGCCTGAAAGCATCTTGAACGATGGCGCGAGGTCTATGGACAGTGTCAAGAAGATGTTTGACGAGGGCTTCAAGGTATCTGAGATCAAGGCTGTCGTTTTCAGCCCTCGTCTACAACGGGGTGGCCGTAAGTTGCGGGCCAAGCATCTACGCAAGATGATGAGCCGCTACTGGGACAACCCCTCGCCGTTTGCGTTGAATCTAGTTGGCGCTGTGGTCCGCCAGGGCGTCTTCGCCTCCAAGATGTATTCTATGGACTGGCTGCATAGTCCTGGCTGCCAGAACACAATGGCGCGGCTCATCACCAAGTACAACCGTTTCATGACCATGATGAGTTCGACAACAACGATGCTAGTGCCAACTTTAGATATTGATCTAGCATGGCACACGGCACAACTGAGCCCAAAGACATACTTCGATGCCACGACTAAAGCAAACGGCATATTCACAGACCATGATGACAAGGTTGACGAGGCTAGGCTGTCGAATAGCTTCCAGGCGACGTGCAAGAAGTACCAGGAGCTCTATGGTGAAGTATATTCCGACTGCACTTGCTGGTACTGTGAAACCACTCGTGCAGACTTCATCAGCAGTTTTAGTGACAAGCTCAACGTCAGCAAGCAAGGCCAAAGTAAGCCATGTCCCTTTCTCTATCCTAGTAGCTACACCAGTAGAAACATTGCTAATAACAGCGGCCTATACACAGTTCTTGACCGCTTCTGGAAATCTGGCGCTGCGGATAAATGTCCACATGACAACTCACCGCACATTTCAACCCACAGCGCTGTACGCAGCAACGGTTCATTGCCCATGGTCTACGAATGGTACGATCATCGCCTAGAGCAACAATACATCAAAGCCCAGCGCCGTGCCGCCAAAAAGGGCCGGGAGCTACCGAAACGCGGCGAGTACTACGACCACTGGGGCACCAACTACTACATGTACGCTCCCTACGCCATGCCCATCTACTACCATCCGGGCGTCTACCCCTGCACCGACGTTGGCGTCTGCGATACTCAGGGCGCCGCCTGTGTGCCCGGAACCTGCCATACGGGTATCGCGGCTGGTGCCTGCGGTGGACCTGGAGGCTGTGGAAGCTGTGGCAGCACAGGCGCTGTTACTGGAGCTGCAACTTCTGCTTGTGGCTCGTGTGGCGGTGGAGGAGGCTGCGGTGGTGGTGGAGGCTGCGGCGGTGGTGGAGGCTGCGGTGGTGGAGGGGGTTGCGGAGGAGGAGGAGGAGGCGGAGGTTGTGGGGGTGGTGGTGGCGGTAGTTGTTAAAGAAAGTGAGATTATCTTCATCACTAATCTTGCAATGCCGTTCGTCTCCAAAGGCGATATAACTTGACGTCTAGAAACCGTGCACCAAGTGAAGCCAGTAGGATCTATTTTTTTATATTGTCTATTAGTTATCTTGTTTTTACCCAAAGTATTTTATACATTTACAATATTCATCCAATTCTTGTCCATCGTGATTCTTGCTATCAAATGGCATCGACATGTAACTATAGCCAAATACCTCCAAAAGTCATTAGTGAAATGAAACATGAAATAAAAACCATGATATCAACGTGGTAATATGTAGAATTTCTAGTGTAAGTCAACACCCTTACCCTTACTTTAATTATCTTAGGGTTCTGAAAAGTCGTCTGCCCCACTCTAACTATCCTCTATCGATAAAAAAAAAGAATCTACCGCCTTCCTAATACAGCTACAAAATCTTGTTCCAAAATATTTTTTTCCAGGACATCGTTAGAAGTAGTTAGCATAGAACATAGAAGACTAATTTCTACCAACAAACCTTTGACCTACCAAAAGCAAAACTTCTTACTGATAACCTTTCTTTTTTTTTTCCTATCTCTTATCATAATAATTCACAATGGCTGGCCCTGGAGCTGCTAAGAAACGTGCGCGCGGAAATGACGCCGTACGTCCTCGCAAGAAGGTCAAGAAGGTGTTCCGCAAACAGACCAACTACCACAGCAGCAGCGAAGAGTCTGATAATGATGATTTTGCTGCCGTTGACCTTGCCGACTCCGACAACGAAGACATCTTGAACGCCATTACCGATGCAGGCACTTCCGATAAAGAGGAGGCCTCTAGCAACGAGGAGGAACAAGAAGAGACAACCGAAAAGACAACCGAAAAAACCAAGAAGAACGTCAAGTTCACCACCAAGACCACCGATACCGAGCCTAGCGCAGACGGCAATAATAGCGAAGACAATGACGAAGATGACGACATGCTAGATAATGACGAGTTTGATGAGGATGCGCTTGCGGATATGGACGATGAAGACGACGACGATGAGGACGACGAAGACGATATCACCGGACTTGAGGGTCCCGCAGCCAAGCAAAAAGGCAAATCCAAAAGAAACGATCCTAACGCCTTCGCCACGTCCATGTCTAAAATTCTATCTACAAAACTCTCCATCGCCAAGCGCGCGGACCCCATGCTATCGCGGAGCACCGATGCGCTCAAGGCATCACAATCCGTCGTCGATTCCTCGCTCGAAGCCAAGGCAAAGCGCCAGATGAAGGAGGAGAAGCGCATTGCGTTGGAAAAGGGCCGTGTCAAGGATGTTTTGGAGCCGTCGGTTACGGGCATGCCTAATGTGACGCTCTCGGCTAGCAAGTCGATGGAAGAGGAGCGTAAGCTACGAAAGGTTGCGCAGCGCGGTGTTATCAAGCTGTTCAACGCCGTCCGTGCTGCTCAAGTTCGCGCATCTGAAGCTCACAAGGAGACTCGCAAGGAGGGTATGCTGGGTATGGCCAAGAGAGAAGCCAAGGTACAAGAAATGACCAAGAAAGGCTTCCTAGATCTGATTGCTTCCGGAGGCGGAGGTCTCAAGAAGGGCCCAATCGAAGAAGCATAAGGCTAGCATATCATAAGTCACATATCTGGTATCTATCACCGATATCGGATATATTGAGAGTACGGGTTACATATTGTGCTACGGTTCTTGTTTGCAAAAGTTCGCAGGCATTGTTTTGGGGTCATTTGTATGAGTTAAACTTTTATACTCTGTATTATTTGTCTTGTTTTTTTTTTTTTTTGGTTCATATAGAATCGGGCTTGATACACATAAAAACTCACTGCATATCAGCATCCATTTTCACATATATCTCTTCCAACTATTCCCTTGATCTGATATCCACACTTGCCACAGTTTGCTTAGGAATCGAATCTTGTGATAGTGGGTGTGCTCTTTATGGTTGTCCTTGATTAACTCCTATATTTTATCCCAAATAACGCCGCTTAATAGCATATAAACATCCCAGAATCGTCTCTAAAAATAAAAATAATAGTACATGTGTACCAGCAATGTCCGACTAAAGTGAGATGAAACTTTGCCGGCCATTCGGTGCACGGAAGATATAAAGCATGACGAGTGTACATTTCGGTGCAGCTCGGTACAAACACTAGCTTTGTGTTGTAACTAATTGCCAATTGGCCAGTACACCATATTCCTATGCCAGAGCCTAGCTGAAGTCACTAGCTTGTAGGTTTCTGGACATAGTTGGTAGTCTGACCTTGATACCATCGAGCTTCTTGCTCATGGTCACTTGGCATCCCAGACGGCTAGTCTCCGTCAAGCCAAATGCGAGATCCAGCATGTCGTTCTCGTCGTCGTCGGGTTCAGGGATGTTGTCGTACAGTGCTTCGTCTAGCACAATGACATGGCATGTCGAGCATGCACATGAGCCACCACAGGCACCTTTTCGTAGTTAGTATATGTAGTGAGTAGTTTTATATGGTGATAAACTCACCCTCCATCTCGAGGTCATTCGCTTGAGCGATGTCAAGCAAGTTGTCGCCCTCTGCAACCTCAAATGGATGCTCAACACCCTCTTTGTCGATGAAAGTGATGTGCAGTCTAAAGAACAGTCAGGATTGGCCTAGATAGATACAGGTAGCAGGAACTATGGTCCAACATACTCCTCGCCAGGCTTTGGCTTGTGGATGTGGCCGTGTAGCTTCTTGGCCGTAGTCGAAAATGCTGCAGATACCAATTGCGGATTAATGGCCTGCGCCGAACGGAAAGCTGGGGTGTACAGACGCAATGTTCGTCTGGCCATCAGGCGGGGAACCGAAGAAGTAGATATCCGGGTGATGCCGGAGAACAAAGTGCGGGAAGTGGCCATGTTGAGGGTTGTGTCGATGTTCAAGGTCGGGGATAGTGTCGGAGTTTGACTTTGGGTGTTATATCGAGACAATGAATGGTGATGACGGAAAGGAATGAAAACAAAGTTATGACTGGATGTTCCCGCAGTCAGTCAGGTTTATATATCAATGAAGATCGGATGAAAAGTATGAAGATTAGGTATTCCGGGTTGCAACAAAAGACCAACAGCCTTGCGAAATCCAGCTCCTGGCAATAGCTGCTGAAAAACAAGAAACTACCAGCAAAAGAGACTTAAAAAAGTCATCACCTTACCACTTCTCAAAATCGATTAAACGATGTGGAAAAAATATGCTTGGATTACTTAGAGATTGGACCTCACTCCAGCCAATCACAGATCACTTGATTTGATCTGACATTCTAGAGCCGACAAACTTAACCCTAAACCCGATTTTATCCACAACCTTCAAGCCAATCTTCCCCAACGGCGTTAAGATAAGTCTGCAGACTTGATACAGTCGTAGCTGGATTTGCTAGCCCTAACCGCATCAAAAGAAATACTGATGCACGTAATTATGTGAGATGGATGTTGTTCAGCTACCAACATCCTGGAACGACGCACTTCTAGGTCATCAAAAAAAAAGCCCCATGCATCTACATATCAAATGCCGTCTTAAAGAATGATTAACAATGACTTGTGTGTGGTACCATCTATAGCTTGATTTGAGGTGAGGGACCCTTTATTGAGAAATACTACATTCATTATAACCAAGCCTATCTGAGACACCGCCTTTTCTTGCTGCCTTGAGAACAAGGTTGTGTAATTCAACTAAACTGTATCTCTGTAAGTTATAAGCTCCTGCAGTCTCCTAGGCCCCCTATGCTATTTATCACGATTTGCTATGTCGTAGACTAAGCCAATCAATAAAGAGTGATGAGGCAGGACAACTAATAAAACATCATAGAAAACTTTATCACAGAAAAGAATATCAATACGAGATTCACAATAGAGAGCCAAAGTAAGAATGATTCGTATTGGAAGTATAAAGAGGGACATTAAACTATATTATAAACATGGTGCATAGTGACAACTTTTAGCTCAATAATTCGAAGAAAGGGGTTATCTGTAGCATTGTCTTGTATCATCCAACGCATCTGTAATCCAATAGTAACGGTCAATGTCAGCTTTTGCGAGCACTCCCTTTCTTTGAATCTCTTCGTCACAGGGAATGTCAGCCTATGCACAAAACCGACAAGAATAAGGCTGTGGCGATCCGCTAGAAGATTGTGTCGATTCCAGTGGTTGTCATGGATCGATTTGACGGTGTTAGCTGACTAGAAGATCAACACCGCTACGCGAAACTTCACAGTTAAGCCTTCCTAACCATTCGAAAGAAATATACACCGCCCCGGTACTTACTGTGCTGCGTTCCAGTAACGATAAGATAATTGTCGATTTTATTCCGTACAATACTTTGAGTGCCCTCAAGAGACTGCTTCAAATCGCTAGTATCAGAAACCGAATAAGACTTCAAGTCTCGAATCATGACATCCCGGGAAGGGGTGGATGTTTGACCGTAATTTCTGTAGTCGCTGATATAGCAGCTATCCCACTGTTGCCGTACAGGCCGAAACTCCGATTCGAGGTAGCCGAGACGATCTGTTGCCGACTAAACTCGGATTTGAGTCGATTCTAAGCTTCATTGAGCTGCTCTTCAGACGTTGAATAAGCCATATCTTCCCAAAGATCAAAGAATACATGTTTAGGTAGTGGTATCTCGTCCACCAGTGAAACTAAAGTCACTGGTTCAAGACGGCCAGGCAAGCTAGCACTGCCGGCGGGTTCAACAACTTCATCGTCTTGTGCAAGCTTCTTCCACTTCGCTCTGATGCTGTACGTAGCAATCGAATTCACGTGGTGAAGACAGATTTGCTGCGTTGCAGTCGGCATGTAACTTTCAAGCACATCCTTCAAGCCATAATCAAGTTCTGCCATGACCACAGATGTAGGATGTTACGACGCTGTAGCACTTTGTTGACACATTGAATCACCCACTCGTATTCCTCAGTGTTTTCACCCGTAACCAAGCTATAGAATATTGGCACAACTAACATTGGCATGTCAGTCTTGGTAGTCCTGTGCTGACAGCGCATAGACACAACTTGGTGTGAAACTTCATCCAAGTAGAAAGCTAGCCTAGAAGTGCGAGAAACATGCCTATTATTTTCTCCGCCTTGGAATTTCAGGTCATGGAAGATGTTTTGGATAGCTAATTGTAACAGTATATTGAGTCAGAGTATAGCCTTGTAGCTGTTGATAACCCTTGGGAAGCTGGACCTCAATATGGGTAAAATCTCACTAGGCTTGATATTAGAAGCTTCAGTCATATCTCAAATAAGACTCTTCATAGCATTTGTAAGATGATAATGGGAAGGCATCGAAGTGGCAACCGTAGAAGCAACTGTAAAGGTACCATGATTCGAGCGGATAGAAGTGCAAGAAAACAGCCATTTTCCTCTGTATTGGGCGGTAGCAAATACAGTGCCTTTCCACTGACAAGCAACATTATATAGAAGATTTGCGGCATGTTCTCTTAGACGCTTCAATAGTTTCTGTCACGCACGTAAAATGCACAGTTGTGGCACGCCCTGCTACATAATTTGTTGGTCTCTCCAGTTGCCGGTTTACAAGTATATGAGTAAATAAATGAAGTGGCAGAAAGAATGCGTTATTCAAAAGAAGAAGACAGTGCAAAGCATTTCGCTTTTAATCTGATATTAGCATCCACTACCTAATCAGGAAGAATATGTAAACAGTAACCCTATGTAACCCTAACATACCCCACTAAGTCAGCCACCAACCTAAAATGACGACTACGCATGATACATTGAAATGCAGGAAGGATGGAAGCAAGCTCTCAATTTTTCGACCCCAGCCGAGCCTTAACTTTTCTCTGCCTGATATTTTTGGGCTCCCGCTCTTGAAATTCGATCCTTTAAGCTTTCATGTGAAGAAGGAGTTTGGACCTGATTTCTGCCTGCTTTTTCCCAGCTTCATCGCCGTACAACAACATCAAGAAATATATTTTTCCGAAGCTATATAGCAATCAACATAGCAAACAGAGAACCATGGCTACCCCGTCGTATCGCGAGGGTGTAAACCCACTTCGTCCTTATTATATCCCACCCAGTCTTGCAGAGCAGCCCGGAGTCGCAGTTAGTGTGACCCACGGCGTTGCTGCCAACATCACGACTGTAGCCGCCAAGAGCCCATCTTCGGCAGCAGCTGCTTCGGCGGCGGCCGGACGGTACTCGTCCAAGGCTCGTGATATGTTCTCTGATCTGGACTATAAGGACTACATCAACGAGCCGTCGCCTTCTGTGATGAACACAGCGCGCGAGCTGCTGGATGATATGATGTGGAAGTACACCTCTGTGCTCATGTCTCAGCCTTTTGAAGTTGCAAAGGTGCTTCTTCAAGTCCGCACGTGCGAGGATCCGGAGGAGGTACAAACGGTTGAGCCTCTATTTGAGACTCCCAAGAAGCAGCGTTCAACAAGCAGCTACTCAGAAGGTGGCTTCGGTGTATGTTATTTTCCCTGATACCCCATTACCTTACAGCATGCTTCTATTGTATCTTCTATGCCTTGCCTGATCCATCTTTCGATAGAATAGTCAAAACAAGCATTAGCAGGGGTTAAAGCATCCCAACATGCATCTCTTATATACATGCGTCTAACATGCACTTCTCTCATAGTTTGGCGAGGGCGAATCTGACGGGGAGGAACCAAGCTACTTTGCCTCTGGTTTCGAAGACCCGAACAACCCGTTTTCTCAACATAGCAGCCGCAATGAACTCGACCCCTTTGCCGAAGAAGAGTCCGCACCACCGCCGCCCAAGGCTGCTCCACCGGTCCTACCTACGCATCAACTTGTCCTCACAAAGCCCAACTCGATAAATGAAGTCATTGGCCAGTTGTGGTCCAAGGAGGGCGCCTGGGGGGTATGGAAGGGTTCAAACTCAACCTTTGTCTACAACGTGCTTCAGTCCTTGCTGGAGAACTGGTCGCGGAGCTTCCTTAGTGCCATCTTCAATGTCCCTGATATAGGTGTCAAGGACGATATCGATAAGTTGGTGGGAATTGCATCGCCGTACCCGTGGGCTTCTCTTTGCGTAGCGGCGGCTGCCGCTGTTGCTACGGGCCTGATCTTGTGCCCGTTGGATCTAGTCCGCACAAGGTAAGAAAGACATGCATGCAACTCAAGATAGCTAATAGCTCTATTAGAGCTAGACCCCGCAGAGCCCAAGTATACTTCCCGATTCGGGTAGCTAACACGTGATATCAACGTAGACTCCTGATCACACCTTCATCTAAAGGTCCCAGACGAACTTTCTCGGTGTTGCGGTCGTTGCCTAGCTACGTCTGCCCTCCTCTTCTACTCATTCCCACCATGCTTCATTCGCTGGTGAACCCTCTTCTCACCGTATCAACTCCGCTTGCCCTCCGGACTCAGTTCCGTATCGACGCAGAGCAATCGCCCATGACTTACGCCTTTGTCAAGTTCTGTGCTAGCGCTACCTCTATCTTCATCAAACTACCTATCGAGACTGTGTTGCGCCGTGCTCAAATCAGCGTCATCTCGTCACCTGAGTATATCCATGCTGCGGATCCTGAAGGAAATGCTTTGGAGACTATTGTCCCTGTTGGCCGTTACAACGGCGTGTTCGGAACTATGTACCACATCGCCGCCGAGGAGGGCATGCGTACCATCGAACCCACCGTTCCCAAATCCCCTTCACCTGTCCGGTCAAAGAGAAGCAGCCGTACAAAGATTGCCGAGACCGTCTATCTGAAGGGCCAAGGCCTGGAAGGTCTGTGGCGTGGTTGGAAGGTCAACTGGTGGGGTCTTGTTGGTCTCTGGACCGCAAATATGGTCGGCAGCAGTGGCGAGGGCGAGTTTTAAAGTAGAACATTGTCGTGAACTACTCATAAACTTTAGCTTGATGAACGATCTATCAACACCAGTTAAGTTTGATGCTAGTCGTAGTTACATCTTACAATCTGTAGATACCTGGCTGTAACTCTAACTTGTAGATGTTTCGAACAACTATAGTCCTTTATCAAGGGCTTAACTCCCGTAATGGGAATCACCTACTCTATATGAATGAGTAGGTGGACATGGAAGTTCCAGTCTCTCGTAGGCGACTCCTGTTTTGTATCTTTTGCGTGTCCATCTCATGATTGGAACGGTCGATACCCAAGCTGTCTTTGTGTTTTTTCCCTGCTTGTTTGTTTCTTTTCGTTTTCCTATTTTATATCACCTTTTGTCGATCTTGTTGCCCTTTCATGATGAACACGAACTACAGCACTATCTATGTACTTAGACCGTATATCGCTGGATGAATATACCTTCTGCTTCAACGCTACATATACCGATTTAACAGTGCTGATACAATCAAACATGGCTAAATGCGAGCGACTACTAAACGGATTTTACACACAACTCTTACTGTAAGTAGGCTTAACGCCACTTCTTAAAAAGGAACTTCCTTTTTTGCGGAACCTCCACATGTATGTGGTGTAATACGAATTATAACAAGAGGCAGGTCCAATGGGAATGAAGATGTCAAGTTTTCACGTCTAAATTGTGGTTAGTATTGGTGCCATTCGATGTGGGCGTCAGGTAAGAAGGAACTGGGCGGAATATTACATGCACTAATTTCAACATACGAAGCACGAAGGCTGGGGTGGTCTTACATACATATATTGAGTGATTATGAGAAGCTGGGCGGGACAAGAACGACAAGTAGAAATCGAGACTAAGTACTTACACACATACATAGTTATGTGTATTTTGTTTGCAAACTTACTGGGACATCATATCATATGTAGTTGCAACCATGGCCAAGTCGTACTATAGTTTATGCAATACGTTACTCAAGTCGGAACGGAGCAAACTGCGCATATATGCCGTTCTGTGGTGGCGAGCTGGGCGGCAAAGCTATCATGTCCTGAATAGCGATGGCTGGGAAGATGAAAAGAACTGTCTCACACATATCTTATGAGCACAAGTCCTCGCTCCTGTTATAATTTATATAAGTTGAGATATTATTATGCTACTTTTCTCTCCCATCTCAATATTATGAATGAAATTCACCACGAATAAGTAAGTTAATTCCAGAATAAAATAGTGGATTCAAACATCTTTAGAGTCAAAAGGGTCCTTATTCCTTTTCTATATTTCTACAGTCTATACACCTGCTAGTTACTGTCTCTACGATATATAGTTTCTACAGTAGTTTCCACTATAGCCCCTACTACTGTTTATAACGAAACCCTTCCTACTTGTACATGTAGTCATCTTTGTCTGTAGTATTTTCTGCGTCTTGATCTTGGACTTAAACTTGGTTGAATTTGACACTTTTTTTCTTTATAGCTAGATTAACTACTAGCCACGACATTGAGTATTAGCTATTAAAAGCCCTATACCTTGCTTACAATTCATACTGCTTTATACTCATGTTGGCGGTTCTTGACATGTTTCTTGTACCTAACCTAAAAGTTACCGTGTAGGCTCTAGGCTACAAGAGGTCAAGATCACTTCTTATCTTGTAATGATGTAAGCGAGTCAAGCAATGTATCGAATCCCATAACTCCGTACATTCAGCTATACACAAAACTTGCCACCCGGTACTCGATTACCACGGATATCGACATTTATAGAAGTTCGTTAACTTGGGACCTAGGTAGTAAGATTTGAGGCCCATTACCTGCTCATGCTCACCGCCTTTCGGTCATCTGGTGCAGGGTTCCAACTGGCTGACAATCCGATATCAAATCAGTGCAGACTATTGCTCCAGAATGACCGGTTCTTACAGCCTACTGTACATCGGCTAATGCATGGTCGCATCCTCTCAAGTATATACTTTACCAGCCAGACCAGTAGAGAGCAGTATAGCACAATCTAATATGGTTAGCCTATGTACCGTTTGTGCGCCGTGGATGTGAAATTGACTCTGCTGTAGTAGTACAACTAGAAACCAACCTTCCATCAATCGCGTCAAGTGAAAGTTTAAGCCCCAATCTGCACTCTCCAACATATCCGTATCGTATCCCTCTTGTTATTTGATATATACGTATGAAGTGGGGGACATGGCTACTATTGAAGCTACCAAGATTATGGGATCTGCGGAACAATACTATTCTAGGGCGAGGCTAGGAATGACAGTGAGGTCAGGTTGTAATGGCCACCCTGTGGATATGTTCATTTGTAACCCACGGTTTGTGATAGTGGTGGCGGAAGGATGCCAAAAATGGGTGAGACAGATCACAATCCAACACTATAGCGTGTAGTTGTATACATAAGCCAGACTAGTGGCACTTTGTTCAACGCAATACAGGCGCTCACTGCCTATTGTCAAGGTATAATTAAGATCTAGTGGAGTAGCTAGTACAGGCACTAGAAGTATAGGCACTAGAGCTACTTATTGTTATAGTGGAGAGTGGAACACTTAGAGTGCCATGTTGGTCCCAGGGTCTTGATTTAGCTTTTGAGACAACTTGAAGCAATCTAGATGAGTTAGTTGCATTTGCTCCTAGACGATTAAGTTATCAACCCCAAGGCCGTTTCGGTCCCTGCAATGTGATGGCCAATGAAACAACCTGGAAGCTAGTGGGCGGACTACTGCACGAAAAACGAGATGGTGCATGGTGAAATACGCTGCAGACACAGCCCTAGAGAAAGACCCTTCGTTTGGTGTATGGGCTGTATAAAAAAAGAAAAGAACACTTTAGGTGGGTGCCGTCAATCCTATGACAATATACCACAAGCACAGACCTATATGTGTACATCCAAGTTTGAAGCGTGTGTCCCTTGAGACCTGCGCGTCTTTTTTCAAGCAAACGCGAAAGCCCGGGTGTTAATCAAAGATCACGTCGCGAAGACGAGAAGCTCTAAGTGTGACGTGAGACTTGACAAGACATACAGCACAGGCCAATAGTTGGTGGATTGGATCAGTTCGTGTTCGTGGATATATAAGCTACAACATGGAGTCAAGATGAATTAAATAGCTAGCACAAATCTAACATGGCGGAATAATGGAGGGAATATAGCACAACTAAAGCCTACATGTAGTTAATGATGATTGCACTGGGGGAAATGGAACCAGGATGCAACGCTAGGATTCTTAGCTTTCATGGCCAACCAGAGCTGCAGAAACAATGGAGATTGTAAGCTAATGGTGCCGTGGACTCATTGTAGAGCACAAATCCAATGGCTATGATATATCTGTACAAGCTGCAGCTCTTCTGACTGTTGCACTCCAACATCCCTTTACCTTCTGTATTATACTTGTACATATATACTGTGGTCTGCCAGGACTTGTTTAGTTTGTAGGCTCAAGTTTATATCCATGCGCATCTGTAGTGCAAGGGCGAGACAGTAGAATAATTCAGCATACCAAACCACGTCATCCCCGTTGACCACTTCAAGGCCGATCAAGTCGGGCGAGCGTCTATATCGGTAATCATTAGACGGCAGTGAAAAATGATCAGAATGATAAAACGTAGACACGGCCAGAATGTAACTTGATGACGGCAAAGACAGTGCTCTCACTGCCCGAATTCACATATACAGATATTCTTGGCCATTCTTTACGCCCGATATTGGCCGTGAAGCACATGTGACTTCCTCGGAGCAAGCGGGCTGCGGGAGAACCAATGTTGAGCACATCAGGCGCACCATTTGGGATTCCACTATACTATGACACAGGTTGGATTTGCTGCGGTGCTGAAGTGTCTGCTACGATGTGTGAGCTGTTAAGCTCGTATCAAACAGCCGATACTGACACGGCACCAACGCTCAATTCCACGTCGCTAAAGCCTCCGCTTGTACACCATGGCACATGATAGATGATGTCGTTGTTTAGGCCGTGGAGGTGCTATATCTGCCCACGAATACGCGCCTCCTTCTGGCGTCACCGATGTAACAGGCGCACGCCGGACTGCCTCCGGAGCGGTTGGCACGGAGGTCTAGACCATGATGTGCTGGTGGTTGCAGGCGACAACACCGCACCACGTCACTAAAACGTACATATGCAGTACATCATGAAGCGGACGGATTACCACGTACTGACGCATATGTAACCGTGGAGTATCGGCATTTGACAAAACGTAGCTACCTACATGACATGATATGCAACTTGATTAGCTTGCCGATATGCGTCAGCAGAAGGAGTTCGTCGCTCTTCTTCAGCCGGTATTTGTAATTTCTAAAGGCGACGGAGAGCCGGCTTGCTGGCTTGCTGGCTCGTTAGGCACGCACATTCATTGCCAATGGAAGCCTTGTCGATATAGCAGATGGGTTAAAATAGTTAGTGAAGGCATCACCAGGGCTATAGTGGCACTTTACAGCAGTATGACCACTGTAGATCGGAGCCAGGAAGTGCCTGTTTATGTTAGTGCCAGGGCAAGCCAGGAGCGATCCTCTCTACCACTGTATCTATCATTCTATCATTACATGCCAGTTGTGGCTTCAAGGCGTCGCAGAACAGTTAGTTTATAGCAAACCTAGCTTCGCGATGCTTGTGATTGTCCAGGTCTTAAGCCCACACTCGGAGGAACTGGGGGGCGAGATCTGCGCGAACTCGATAACCGTGTTTGAAGCCATCGTATCAGAGAACAGACAGTTCAGTCAGTCAGTATTGTAGGTTTCTGCGTATCGTAGCGCGTCGTGGACAGTGCGGCAGCCGTAGGCAGGGGATGTCTTGGATTCATTAGCGACTAGCAATATGGCATTTCTCAGCCATCGAACACATCGAACACCCATCTGAGCGTCCTTTCTAGGCGCAGAGAACGAGCACCAAACAGACACTTGCTGGGGGTCTTCATGCCGTCGTCCTTCTGCTTGCCCTTGTGAGCTGTGCTGCCGCACGGTGGACATCCCTGATTTGGCAGTGGCTTCCCTGTTTAAGCTCTATTTTATAGGTCAGTGTGTTTTTTCTGCAGCGCCCAACAAAGCCTGCCGGACCGCCTGGCGAGGAAACAAGAAAGAAGAAAGACGAAAAGAAGGGGAAAAAGGGCGATGAGGTCAGTCTGGGTGGCTAGAAAGCCCGAAATATGGCCTGTTGGCGTAGGAAAGAACGACAATGCTGAGCTTGAACTGCCAGGGAAAAGAGGTCGAAACAAGAGGAAAGAGCAGCGTGCCTTCCTCACACAAAACCGCACATTTTCCCCTCCATTTTTTGCTCTGGTTTCTTTGCATTCCACACTCAAGCACTTCCTCTTCTTTTTCTTCTCTTCGAGCTTCAGAGCTATTTCAGCTTCAATAACCCACTGCTTTTCTCTCTTCCTCATTTTTTTCATCTTCTTGATCTTCTTCTCTTCTCACAGTCTTTGCGCTTCGCTTTATATCATTGCCTCCTCTTCGACCCTCGTCATTCCATTCTACAAAAACCAGTAGAACAACTGTTTCCATTCTCTAGTTCAAAGCTCTGCTACTTATAGTTTATTCAAGTCTTCCATTGTTGACTTTATCTGCTCTGTCGCAAAGTAAACATCAACAATCCATCGCTCCTCTCTGCTTGCTGTTTTGCTGCTGTGTTGACAGTCTTCCCACCCATTCTTGCTGCTGTTGCTTCGCTGGCCCGTCGCAAACTCTCTGTTACGTTTGTTTTTGCTGCGTCCATCGGGCATTAACGAGCCTGATCAATTGCCAGCACACCAAAACAAACCACATCATCCACCCGTTTACAGCCTCGCCGCATCTCTGGCCATTCACACCTGCAGCCGACCTGCTTCTCTGTAAACAAAGGTCATCACTTGTGCTTCATATCGTACTATCTATCGACCGCTCCATCGCCATCCTCGCAATGGCTACCGTTACTCGCCAGCCCTTTGCTCCTCTGGACGGTACTCGTCTACAGAGCCTGACCAGTATCAAGAACCGTCAGAACTGTAAGTGTTCCAATATCTGTTTACCTGTGACTATGCCACACTGTATCCATCCGTATTCCCTCGCTTTGAACGCCATTGTTGCTGTGCTTTGTTTATCATATTTCACTTCCTTCGTCTGTGTGATGTCACCCATACAACTACCACCATTTTAATAATGACCCTCGACTAACGCGTTTCCATGTTCCAGCTTACAACACCACCCCGCCGTCCGCTAGCAAACGCAAGGCCGCTGATATTGTTGATGGTGATGACTACGAAAATGTTGATCCTGCTGTTCACAATAAGCGTGCCAAGGGTTCTGACGCCTGCTTGACCCCCTCCAAGGACTTCTTCAAGCCCTCTACTCCTACTGTCAAGACTCTGCCTGCTACACCTACTCCCCGCTCGCTCCCCGCTAACACTACCCGTGTTCGATCTGTCCTGCAGGCCAAGTCGCCTATCGCCAAGACTCGTGCAGTCACCAAGTCTTCCCCTCTATCGTCCCCAGCAGGCCGCTCTCCAACTCGTGGCCAAAAGCGTACCGTCCTTGGCAATGCTCATCGTCGTGCTACCAGTGGCTACAGCCGTATTGACCCTCCATTCTCCTCTCGTGGCAGTGTTTCCGCTGCTCCATTCAGCCTCAATGCTGCTCTAAAAGGAACCATCCCTGGTTTCTCTGGACTAGGTGCTATCAAGTCATCTCACGTCTCATCACCTCTTGCCTCATCAATCTCCTCCCCTCTGTCTTTGGGTGATATACATGGTCGCGAATCAAAATCGTCTTGGGACTTCGTAATCCATGAAGATACCCCTCAAGAGCATGCTACAAACATGCTCCAGCATAGCACTTGCATTCTAGACCTGAGCTCCGATGAGGATAACGAGAGCCGTGCTAGAAAGGAACGTGCTGAGGGTCGTGACAAAGAGAATGTCCCTCCTGCAGATGATATTAGCCAGACATCTACTGTCCGCTCTGCCATTCGTGCTAACGATGATTCCATGATCATCGAAAAGAAGCGCTCTGTTCTTGCCGACCTCGAGGTCACCGAGTTCTATGCCGATGGTTATGATGAGACATCCATCTTCATTGTGCCTGCCGATGAAGACATCGAGAATGAAGAAGCTCAGTCTACCGAGGCTCCAGTTCTTGCTCAAGATGATGCTGAAATCGCCCTACAAGTTCTTGACAACACCACCGTCGAGGATATCCTTGCACAGTCCGAGGCTTCTCGGACTGTTGTTCCCCTAGAACCCACCGAGGGTTCCGATGATGAGATGTTTAACATCTGGGAAAGTGGTAGCGATAAGGGTGACAACAATGCTCCCGCTGGTGAGACTGCTCTTGCAGTCGAGTGCTGAAACAAACATTTGTACTTTTTTCTACCTTGTACTTCTATTTTATCGACTTACATTATCAACAACAACAACAACAACAACAAAAACAAGGCGTACATTGTTTCTTCTTAACACCAGCGCCATTTCCGGAGTTTACAGTACGGGTATATGCTAGGCTGGTAGCAACTTGACATGATTCTTGATGGAACTAATGTCGGTATGGGAACAGGAAACCTTTTCATGGATGGTTTAGGGTGTTATATTTTTCGGATTTTTTTTCTTTCTTTCTTCATTTTGTGTTTTACTTTTGTTTTATTGTCATCTTAGGGACCTGATATCGGACTTCTTCGTCCCGTGGCGTTTTGAATATCTGGTTGTCTTTCTTGGTGTGTTGATTTCACCTTGTATTTAGCTTAGTATTTTCGCTTCTTGTGGCCTTTTTTTATTAAATATTAGTCTTAGTTTCATGCCCAGTGGTAGCTGCTCGGCATATAAGCACTTCGTTGAATTGAAGTTCTTAAAATATACTTCAAAAAAGTTAGCCAAACTTTCTGTTCTTTGTAATCTTGACATGTCTTCGTCTAATATGATTCCCAATATAGATAGCATCTGGTGTCTATGTCTGGTATTGGTAGTACGTATCATCTAAATCTCAATACAACGCAAGGCTGAGTCTACACGCTTCTGGCGTGGATTCTTTCAGCCGCATGATTTTCTCATGAAATTTAGATTCACAGTAGTAGAGAATTCATCATATGATACTCATTCCAAGAGACCAAAAAAGTCCCTTGTAAGCCCAGCACTAAAGCCAAACCCTAAGTTTGGTCGTTAGCAAAATACCCAGCTTTAATTTACCTAATAAAACAGCAGCACGGGACGGTAGAACGATAAATTCCCTTTACCTTTAACAAGATGGCATCTATCCACGACCTTGCTGCCGCCGCCATCGCAACATCTCCAGATTCGGAACACGCGGCAATTCTTTCGCTTGCATCAGCCACCAAGTCCATTGCCAACATTGACAGTGCTGCAAACCCTACTGAGCCAATGACTGTGGAATCTATAGAAACGGCGGCACCAGCAGTCGCGACTACTACTACTAGCGGTGGAACATCAACTGCGCCAACCACCTCTGAAGCGCCCATAACTGCTTCATCGATTGCTGCTCTATCTAATGCAATTGCTGCTACAGATGCCAACGATGCTTCTTCTGCTGTTGTTACTGCTGTAGATGTAGTGGAGGCCTTTCCAGGTACTGCGGCTCCAGCTACCGGAGCTGAGGTGTTGGAAGCAGCTCCTGAAAAGCCCATGACGCCTGTTCCGGCTGATAATGCGGCGGCGACGGTGGCTCCGACTACGCCTGGGTTGCCAGAGACAGTTGCCCCTGCAAAGCGTGGTGCGTTGGTTGTTCTGGAGGGCCTTGACCGGAGCGGAAAGTCTACTCAGGTGAAGCTTTTGCAGCATCGCTTTATCGAAGCCGGACGCAAAGTACAAGTGATGCGGTTTCCGGGTAAGTCTATCTCTCTTCCTTAGAGACTGACAGGCACGCGAATAGTAAGCTGACTTGTCATATAGATCGTACTACACCCATTGGAAAGATGATTGATGCGTACCTTAAAAGTAATGCTAATCTGGACGACCATGTCATCCATCTTCTCTTTTCTGCCAACCGATGGGAAGCTGCCCGCAATATTACCTCGTTATTAGAGTCTGGCACTAGCATTCTCTGCGATCGCTACTATTACAGCGGTGTAGTTTACTCTGCTGCCAAGGAGAACCCATCGCTGTCTCTTGACTGGGCTCGCAGCCCTGATGTCGGTCTACCACGTCCCGATATCGCACTATTCTTGGATCTAGACGAGGAAAAAGCGAAGCAAAGAGGTGGGTTTGGTGATGAAATCTACGAAAAGGTCGAGATGCAGCGTAAAGTCAGAGAGCTATTCCGGCTGTTGAGCGGTGGTAGTAAGAGTGATAGCACAGACGCAGATGTTGCTATGGACGGTACTAGTGAAGTCAAAGACGATAAGCCATACAAACAGGAGGCTGAAGATTTGACGGTAATTGATGCTGGGGCTAACATTGAAGAGGTATCGGAGGAGATCTGGGCTAAGGTGACTGTGTGCTTGCAGTCTATCGATGAAGGTGCCGGCCCTATCCGCGTTATCACTTGAGTTTGTAACGAGATCCAGGTTTATGATACCAAATTAATACTAAGATTACTAGAGACGGTATGGTGTAGCCATCGATGTACATGTACGGTGTGATATAGCATTCACGCACGATGTTTATGTGTAATGGAAAGTAAGATTATGGAACAGGTCGTTGATATGTAGTACTGTAGTATTGAAGCCAAACACACAACACAAGCTGACTTGCATACGGCATATAACTCAATGAGTGAACTATATGTTAGATCCATAGATCGCTAAGAGATGCGAGCCGTGTATAAAGGCTAAATATGGCAGTATATGTCTAAAGCCGAAAATAGAGGAACAATAATGGAAAAAAGGGGGAAAAAGAGACTGTCGTCGAGTCATCAAGAGATCGTGAGACGACGATAGAAAAGAAACGCTATTGTTGAGAAGAAAAAATATATTCCGTGCGTAAGGTTGAAGAGAAGAGCGTAAAAGAAAGGCAAAAACTAAACGAATACAATCCAATGCCGGGTAAAAAAAAACAATGTTCGTCGCTCTCGCTGTTGAAGAGAATGCTATATAAGATCGCGCAAAGTTCGTGGAGATGATGCAAAAATGACCAAGAAGAAAAAGAAACAAGAAAAGAAAATGGAAGTAGAAAGAGAAGACTGCCATCCACACGAAAATGTAGCGTGACTGGAGAGGGGACATGCATTCTCGTGTGTAAATGAAAAAAAGTGATATCTGACTCGCGAATTAGCAATGGAAACCGTCAGTAGAGGTACGGGTTAGTTCGAGATAGTGCTGAGAGATAAGGTATCCCATAGTGCACTATGCCATACTATACTAGGCGCAATACCGTAAGCTAATTGACCTCCCTCAAGTGATCAGTACCCATCAGTACAGTGTTAAAGTAACGTGGAGATGCAAGACTACCGGTTGAGGCCAATCAAGCTCATGAATTCGTTGCGTGTCTTGCTCTTGCGCTCAAAGCAACCCAGAACGCAGCTGGTGATTGTAGAAGTAGTCGTTTTCTCTACACCGCGCATGACCATACACAGATGGGCACTCTCCATGACAACAGCAACGCCTTGAGGGTTGAGGGCTTCCATAATTGCTGTGGCGACTTCACGGGTAAGACGCTCCTGGATTTGCAGGCGGCGACTGAACATCTCGGCAATGCGTGGGAGCTTCGAGATACCAACGACCTTTTCCCGTGGAATGTAGCCAATGTGCATCTATAGTGGAACATGTTAGTCTATGTCATAAAAGCATACGCTTGCTATGAAGCAGAAGTCGGTATAGGCTTACCTTTCCGGTGAATGGTACGAGGTGGTGTTCGCACATGCTGAACAACTCAATGTCCTTGACGATCACCATCTCGTTGTGGCCCTCGTTGAAGATGGCTTGCTTGATGATATTCGGGACGGTCTCCTGGTAGCCCTTGGTGAAGAACATCAGGGCCTTGGCGTATCTTTCGGGGGTATCCAACAGACCACTGCGTTCAGGGTCTTCGCCGATACACTCAAGGATCGTTCTCACAGCACCGCTCATCTTCTTTATACGCGCATCCGTAGCAACCTCGTCTTTGTCGTTGCGTAGAACCTGGGTATCGTCTTTGAGAACATATAGTTAGCTAATACGTATTCACATGTAAAACAGCTCTAGGGATGGGTAGAGAGGGAGGATTTGTACGACATACTTGCGGAGGTAGTTGTGCCCGCCTGAAAGCTTTGAGCAGTCGAGGTCTCGCCGTTGGTCTTGCGCTTGATACGCTTGACTACTTCTACATTGTTGGCACGGCCTTGATCGGTAGCTTCGGAAGTCACAATATCGGCCTTTTCGGAAGCTTTGCGCTTGCGCGACGAAGACTTTTCCTTCTTGGATTTCTTGGATGTGCGTTTCGATGCGATGCCGGCGGGTTCCTCGCTCGATGAGCTCCAGGATTCAAGACTTGATATCGACGTAGGCGAGCCTGTCTTTAGCTTGTAGCTACCGTTGGCGATCGGCGAGGCAGCGGCGTCTTGTTGGGTGGCCATGACGATCGATATGCTAGGTATTATGGGTGTACACCGATGATGTGACAGTCTCAGGGTCCGGTAAACGGAGCTTTAGGGTAGATTAAGAATCAGAGTTGGCAAAGACAAAAGATGATGGCGACGAAGTCTAGTGCCGCACTCACTCCTGACAATGTGGAAGACAACTAGACAACTAGGGGGTATTTTGGAGTGTTGGTAAGGATAGACTCAAAATCGCTTTTGACGGAATGCCCGAATTACTGCTATGGGAGTGAGGACTATGACGATGAAATCATGAAGTAGATTGAGTGGGCGAATTGTGTAGAGTTTTGGCGGAGAAGAATTTTGCCAAAGTTCCGGGCCGCTAATAGTCAAAATTATGTGCCGGGAACTCTTGCTTTCAAAGGTTTATCTAGCTTTGTCCTCAAGAGAGAAAATGAAACTTTTTGTTGGTTTGCCGTTCAACCCAAAGTTGCTCTTGGAGTGACTAACTAATTTGACCGATTATAACCATTACTCAAGTAACTGCATCGTTGTTGTACCGCAAAAAAAAACAAAAAAAAGCTTATCTTATCGTAATCCAGGCCGCATCGGGAACCTGGCACGCCATTCTTCCCGCAAAAGAGGGTTAAAAGAGAGCCATCGGGGGCTAATTTACTGGTCAGAGTCTAGAACGATGTTTTCAAAGGGAAGCACGAGAACGCCATAGCTTCCCATTATATGTCATTAGATGATGACCACAATGTATGTAATACCAAATGGTATGATGATGTTAGAGTTGCAAGTCTTTGTTGCTAGTGTTTATCAATGAGCTATTTATACTTGACTAGGTGGGACATCATTCTACCTAGGCACAAACCAATATATTTTTGTTGAAGTTTCTAGTGTCTTGTGTTCTATTCAGCTAGTAACGACTATAACCTAATGATAGTATGCATTGCGTTAAATAAAAACTCGACATTGATAGCTTGTTTAATAGTGACTGATTCCCTTGCATATTGCCCACTGTCGTGCAGATACAAATACAAGTTGTGCTGCACGGTTACTTACAGAGTGCTTATACTGCTCATGCAGACGGGTAATTCTCGGTCGATTAATCGCGCTTGTTGACGCGCACTAACTAATCCGTGCAACCACTTTAACAATAATCGCAAAGCAATCTGCATTTGCACAAATTGTATTGATATTTAGGCTGCTAGACTTTGTCTGTGTCGCCAACTAGACAACATCTAGCTACCAGAGTCTGGCTAATCTTGATTGGCATAATTAAAAGATTCATTTTCCATATTAATTGCTAGAGCCGATAGTCCTTAGCTCAGCCTTGCGATAACGATAGCGATAGCGGTAGCAACGACTCGTTACTTCCTTTGTCCTTGTCGTTTAACCTATTGTTTAACATGGCGTCTCCTCCATTCGCACACTCACCTTCAGCCGCATCACCGCCGTTCTCTGGGCCCGGAAATCCATCAATATCGAAGAAACGAACTGCCGCCGACATGTCATCCGCACCGAAGCGTCGCAAAGCCTCGATAGCCTCGACCTCGCACCCACTGCGCCAAACCTCGTTCGCCGCCGAAGCTTTTGACCGGCGATCTCCCTCCGTCGATGCCATGAGCTTTGTCTCTGGCAGCCAAGTCAGCACTACCGACAAACCCAAGAAGAAACGGGGACGCAAAAGCAAGAAAGAGCTTGCCGAACATGCCTCGGGTGCAGATGGCAGCAGTGGAATCGCGGGACCTGGGAGCACCGTAGGTGGCAGCAGCAATGTCGGCGGCAAAGATGGCGGCAAGAAGAATCAAGAAGAGGAAGACGAGCAACTCGGTCCCTTGCAGATGGAGTTGGTCGATTCTTCTGCTGGCACCAAGGAGAAGAAGCAGGAGGAGAATCGGCTGAGAGGCATGTTGGTTGAAGCATTTGATTCCGAACAATACAACCGATACGAACGCTGGAGAGCAGCCAAACTCACAGAATCTACAGTCCGCAAGGTATGTGCATTAGGATTTGTACCCTATAGCTATCATCATAGGTCTAACCGGAAATATTTCCGATACATAGGTCGTCAACGCCGCCGCATCCCAATCAGCTCCGCCCATGGGGATTCTAGCGATGAAGACAGTAACGAAGCTGTTTATGGGCGACTTGATAGAGTCCGCTCGCAGAATACAATCCGAATGGATACAATGTGGTGTAGAACCAATGGTCGAGCTTCTCACGCCACCATCCACCGAGACTTTGGCGGACGGTGAAACGCCAGCGGCCCAGCCCGTACTGGAAAAGAGACGTGCGCCATTACGGCCAGAGCATCTACGTGAGGCTGCTCGGCGATACAAAATTTCAAAGGAGGGCGGTAGTGTCGGTATGCAGAGCCCATGGCATACCCAACAACAAACGGGCGTAGAGAGGTTTTCTGCTCGCACAGGCAAGCGAATCTTCAAGTGAGCGGGCTGATGCTCTTCTTTGCTGTGTTTACAAGGCGGGCGTTTGGGGGGATACTGGGTTGGATCAAGCATATAATATCTGCTGACATTACATAAAAAGGGCGCGTCAGAATATGTGATAAATAGGCGTTCTATTCATTTTCGGGGTGGGCTTTGGCTTTTTTCCATTTTCATTATCGTATAGCATATCTGTTCTACTTCTTACTGCTATTAATATTTATACTACTTCTACTTGTATCCCTATCGCCCGCTTCTCCCCTCGGCCCGTCTCTGAGCGACAGAACGACGGTTATTCTCGGGTATCTTGTATTCATCTTGAATGCCCCATTGGCTTCGGAACCAGAAGGAATCCTGGCTTTGTCCCGGCTTGAGCATGCCCTGGCGATCGACGCCGACGTCATCGTCCTCTTCTGGTGCGTCTTCTTCTACTTCCCCAGGACCTGCCAGCACAAGCCTCCACCCACGTTTTGCTTCCGCGAACGCTTCATGAACCAGCCTGATCACCGCGAGGAAAGCATTTCCAATGGTCCGGAAGAACTTGCGGGTCTTGATGCTCCAGGCTATCATCAGCGTGAACATGATGAGGAAGGCCGAAATTGGGAGAGATATCAAGCCAACCTCGCGGAACGAGGGCACGTCGGCCTGCCATTCTCTAGTATTCATGCCGAATAGAGATGTGAAGAAGCTAAGCGGGAGGAAAATTACTGTAAAGGTGGTGAATATCAAGACTGAGCGTCCTTGGGCACTGGCTAGATCCGCCTGCAGACGCTGTAAGCGGACTTCTGAGATCTGGGACCGGCGTTGGACCATCTCCAGTAGCTTGTCGTATTCATCACGAGTAGCCGTGACGCGCTGCTTCATAGATTCCGTCCGCTTGAGGAACTCGTCAATCTTCTCATCGGCTTCTTTCAGGTAGATCCGGCCGTACACGCTAAAGCCAGGCGTAACGCTATAAATCTCCTCGTAGCTTTTGATGAGCTTTTTGACGACCTCCTGCTGAGTGACTAGCAGTAACGTGATAGTCATCAACTCATCTTCCAGATCGCGCAATTCCAGCAGGGCGGACGTGCTATCACGGTTCTCCTTTTCGATGCGCTCGTTCTCTTCTAGGTAGCGCTGACGAATGGAGCCTTCGTTGGCGTGCTTGGCTTCCTCGATGCGCGCCTTTTCATTGCTATCGCTCATGCGGAACTTTTTGAGCGCCGAGGTGAGCTTCTCGGTGAGGATGCTGATGGCTTCCTCGAAGATACGGAAGACTTCGAGGTCTTGGTGTGAGGGTCGGTCGAGCAGTACAGTCACGGTATGAAGGACGACGAGAGCGGCTAGGTCATAGGCATCCTCACAGCGGCGGGTCAAGTCGGCGTTGACATCGTTGAAGATACTGTCGCGTAGATCACAGCGCATATACAATGGACCCTCGTTAGGGTCGCTCTCTCTCGCAGGAAAGAAGGTCATCAAAGTTTCTTTTGCTTCAGTTAGCGTATGCGGGTTCAATGGTATTGGTAGGATATGGCTTACTCGGCCCGATGGCCCACATCCACAGCTGGTCGACCATCAAGACATTGCCGCTGAGGAGATCTTTGGCTTGGTCCATGCCATCATCTTCTTCCTTCTTCTTCTTGGGGTCCGACTTCTGCGGGCCATGGGAGCTTGGTTTAGAGTTAGACGTCCCTGTGCTCACGGTGCTCCACGATGGTTGCGTGTGTGGCGTCTTGAGGCTCTCGAGATCCATTCTTTCAGACCCGTTGAAGCGCTCCTTGGTCATCTTATACAGCATCTGGTCGTCGTCACGTGCCCGGGTATCGTGGAGCGTCGGGTAGCCATACTGGTCCAGAGTCCGCCTACAGTTTATAGGGACCTCGTATCCAAGGTACTTCCAGATGGTCTTGAGTTCCAGAGAATCAATATTCGCGATCTTAGCTGGCACTGGGTGGCATCTGCCGCGCTTTGTGCGTTTTCGAATAAGCTGACGACGGCGTACGGAGGTGGGATAGAGATCGTAGTGGAGGTACGGCATCAAGACGGTGAGATATGGCTCTGATGCCATGATGCTAGGCTTGTTTGGCAGGGGAGATGCTGCCCCGTGTTAGTATGGACATTGGTATGTGAAGAGTGGAGATTAGGTAGACTTGGCCTTGAAAACTCACATTCAATGTTGATCATGACGCTCGGCTTCATAAACGAAGCATAGTGCTGCGCGTGACGGCCCTTGTTAAACTTGGACGCCCAGTTCTCATTGTTGAATATTGCGTCAACATCGACGTCGTCTTTCTCCAGAGTTCGTAGGACTTCCTGTACGGAAAGGCGGGCCACCCAAGTTAGCATGAAGTCCCACCACAAAGTATGTGCTACTCTAGATATTTAGTTGCTTACCTCGACCCAAATTGGGTTGTTGTGCGCCAAGTGCACCCACACATATTTCTGTGATCTGGCATCTGGTTCTGCCGTGCCTAGCAACGCCGAATTCTCATGTCTTGCATAGTCAAACGGTCCAATAAACGAAAGCCGGCGCTCCTTGGACATGGGCCGCAGCATATCGTATCCTGACCTGATAGATTCATGCACCGACAGTGCCGGTGACCCATCGCTATGAGCCGCTGTAGAGTCTGTATGGGTTAGAGCTGCCATATCCCGACGTTCCCAGGTCTCCGCTGCATACGAAGGCACAGCTACCAAGATATCTGATCGTTTTGGCCGCTGGGCTTCCGAATCACTGTGACGGCCAGATCGGCCTCGCTGGCGGGGGCGACTTTGGCTACGTGCAGAGAAGTTCCGTGCTTGGGTAGTTACGACAACCTGCGGTCCGAGTTGGTCGGTGGACGTGAGTCCTAGGCCGACCAAGGGCCCATCAGTGGGCGCCGGATCTTCCATGGCCTCTTCCAGTGACATGCCAAAGCCTGGAGGGGTGTGCAGGTTAGGCTCGGAGTTGCGCCAATTGTAGCGCGAGAAGATCGGGCTGCCGGTGGCGGGATAGTGGGCAAGCCGCTCATCGAGGCTTTGTTGGGCCCCCTTTTCCAGGAAGTCGTGGAGGTTGACGCGGGTCGACCAGGTGCGAATAGTGCTGCCCATGGGCTGCGTTCCAAAAAGAGACTGTTCAGAAGGCAGGGGATCTTCGTAGAAGCCGTGGACCTCCACCATGACACTCTGGTATAAGCCGAGTGAGTGGTGCCTCTTCTGCGAGAGGCGATGAGCTCGCTTGATATGGAAAATGAGGTCTTGTAGGAAGACATCCTGTGTATGCTTATTCTTGACGCCAAAGGACGCACAGCGCTCGTGATTCGTCTGCAACGGGAAGATCTTCTCCTGTCGAAGTCCCAAGATGGCAGAGCGGACAAGCGTGAGGGGGGTGGTCACTTGTATGGGAGTCTGTATCGTAGGATCTGTGAGAGGCGCAATACAGCTCCCGTTCGGGGTATTCGGGATATAGATGATTCGTGAGTCTTCTGTCTCATAGAATGTCCAGATCTGCATGTCGCTACAATTATTCTTGAACTCGTCATTCAGCTGAAGAAGCAGATTGCTCCCACTACGAACCTCGGCAGTTATGAGCGGGCTTAGCTCGCTACTTAGGTGGAGTATTTCCTTGATACTTGGGGCAACGTTCAGCATCGACAAGTAACTCGAGCCGCGATGAGGAGTTCCTAAGACAGTGTCCGTGTTAGTCGTATGGCAATAGGCTTTGGCTAGAGGCAGAAGTAGAGAGATCATTACCAAAGAAGGCAATGCCATAGCAGTCTTGGAAGATGGACCGATATTGCGCATCTTGCTCGGCCTTAATCAGTGCTAGCTTTACCACCAGTCCGCCGATACTATGGCACATAAAGAAGATTGGCCGCGGAACATTGGGAGACTTTCGTAAAGCTAAAATCTCTAGCAAGAGAGTATCGGCAAGTGAATCGAGCGTCGTTGTCTCCTGCATATCAGGGTGCTTGACGAGGAGAATACGGGCTTCGGGAGCTTCCTTTCGAATATCTTCCCGGATCCATGACGGCGCAGTCGCAAAGTTGGGCGCTGGATTAAGATTCTCGGACTTGGACGGATGGAGGTTAGGGTTCCTGGTCTCGTGTATATCTCGTCGGCCATGGTCGCGATTGCGCCGTTCACGGGCCGTCATCTGCGGGCCTCCATTGGGCCGTTTGCCGTGGTGGCTCAAGAATACGTTCGTATCGCAGATCCAAGTGGTGAAGCGGTCCTCGGCGCCGGGACACGGCACTCCGATGATGCTATATCTAGTTAGCTACGCTCTCGTGGGAACGCCATTGGATGCGGTCTAGACTATCTCACTCTACTGTTGTGCTGTTTTCCGGGCTTGTCGGGCCTCCGTCCGTTGCTACAAAATAGGTTGCATGTTTGGCTCGGCTGGCGTCGTCTGAGCCGGGCCGTGGACGTCGATCAGATATATCTGACGGTGGTTTCTTCTCATCCTGATATCCAGCGGACTGTGATGAATGTAGCGATGAGTCTGAGATTTTGGGCTCGCGGTTGTCACAGGAGCCGTTGAGGGTGCCCTCGTTGAGCTCCGGGTCGGCTTCTTGGTCTTTAGTTGCTGCTCGCAGATCAGCGATTCTACAGGTCGTAAGCGGGAGACTCATAGCTCTGTCTATATTGCCTGGTTTGTGTAGAAAGGACAACTACTAGCTAAGAGTAGGACGGGCTCGACTTCTCTTATTCTCCTTCGTCTTCTTCTATGGTATTGCTCTCATGGGCGTATCTCTAGGACCCTGGCTATGTCTGGCTGTTTGTCACTTCTTGGCAAAAAGACTAGAAAGTTGTAGAATATAGAACAATAAAGACGAACTAGAGAGCATGGGCCAATATATGACGGTTTCACAGACGCTATCTGGGATGTGCTGAATCAGGAGCTGTAGAAGAGGAGAGAAGTTGTCTCGTCAGACGTCCTATGAGATCACTAAATAGAATCTACTGCGATGAGAAGAATGTGACAACTAATCGTAGTATTTAGTTTCCATATAGTTATACACACATACAATAAATATTGCATCGCCCATCACACCCACGGAACTTGAGTCGCCCTATAAATAAGCCCGGTTTAAAATTGACAACACAGATGCACTTTGAGCTTACACGGTCTGCCTTGGTCTAAAACAAGCTCTATTTACAGGCCACTGCAAGGTGCCCATTCGAGCACTACCCACAGTGATAATACGCCCAATAGCGCCTATGAAATCATAAACAGGGCAGGGCTTGAGAGGACAACGCCCTGGCTGGAAACCTCCGGTGATGGTGTCAGCCGGCAGCTATCCCGACCCTACAGGATGAGGGCCTATCTTCGATCGTCTTGCTCTCTGGCTCGACCTATCACGACGAACAAAGCCAGGCTGCCACAGTATAGTCGTAGTCTTGTTCTTGGTTTATCGGTCACCACCCAAGCCAGCCAGATCCACAAGTCTCGTGCCGAGATTGTCATAGGCAAGAGACGGGCCAGCTGAGTCGTCGAGACTACAGAATAGTCACCAGAGACTCCAGCTGCCAAAGCAAGAGACGGGGCTTGTTTCGTATTGTGTTAGTGTGTGCTGTGGGATTGATGTTGCAGTGGCTGTAGCGCTATTCCGCAAGGATGAACAACCCTTTTTAACCCGGCAGATGGCGCCCACATGACGCCTATTTCCAGCAGGGTGACAGGGGGTTCAACGACAGATGACCCTATAAATAAATAAAAATAGGGATAGTAACAGCGGACGGTCTTGAAGAATTCCATGCAACTATATGTAACTAGTTGTATACGATATACAGATATGTATGTAAAACTGTATGCAGGTACTAGAGATCTTGTAATATCCAAATACTTTGCATTGTTAGGACACAGCCGCCATACTGCCGACTGTGTCTTGCATATCGTGATGTTTGCTACTACCTCAAAGACAACAGCTCGAGATTGCTACGACTATCTAGTCATCTATACCTATCTCCATATGTATTTGTGATAGGCAAGATATTTCACCGTCGTTTTGGAGGGGTTCGCCATGTGTTCAATATATCATGTGTTCAAGTCCGTGTAATGAGTACTGTATATTCCTCATCTATACGTGCATATTCTCCCACAGTGAGACTATGTATGTGAAGGTCAGTCGGAGTTCGTAACATGCATCGTAAAGGCGAATGAGTACAAAGGATTCGTTAGTTATACACTAGGCCTATGTATCAGGCCACAGGCCTATAGATGGCCAACTATCATACATGCTCTTTGAGAGCGGACAATTTTAGGACTCTGGCATATTCCGACGTCCGTAAGTCTTGATGCTGCTCAAGACTATATTGGGAAGAAGGTCTATTTCTTAGCCCTTATCTTGCTGCCACCCTTGGCACTACCCTTCGCACCGCCCTTGGCCTTCTTAGCCTTCTTGCCCTTACCTTTACCCTTACCCGAGCTCTGTGCTTTGGCCCGGGCTGCTGCCACCCATTCATCCTCAGTGCCCTCCTCCGACTTACGCTTCTCGGCCGCCACCTTCATACCCTCGAGGTAGCGCTCGCGGCTCCAGCGGCGGTGACGGAAAAAGGCACGTCGACTCTTGAAGCGCTTGAGCTGCAAGCCCGTCGTCTCTACCAGTCGACCAAGCGCCCATGCGCTCTCGCGGTAAGTGTAGTCATCTTGCAGTTGCAACACCTGCGACTTTTCGGGCTTGTGCTTGTTAACACGCGTCACCGTGTTAGGGATACCACTAGCACTGATCTCGGGCTTGGGCGCCGCCGCCTCAATCTTGACAGGTACCATGCCGAGACGACGCTTGCTCTCAGCGTGTTTAGGGTATGGCAAGGTGTCTTCCTTGTTGAAAACAACACCAATGTACTTGCGGTCGGGATGCCGTAACGGGTCTCTGTAGTATTTGACGTAGCCGCTGACAGCAGCGTGGATTGTGTGATCACGGCCCATTAATGTGTTCTCGCCGGGCCACCAGAGAGTACCGTACTGCTTGTAGATGATGTTTCCGGGCACCACAAACTGGTCTATAGAGTTCAAAGAGTCAGATATTATTTCAATTGTTAACAGCCTTTGATGACAAGGGCCCAGAAGTTATCATACCTCCAGTGCGCTTGGCACCCATCTTCTTGGGGTGTGTTCTTTTTGGCCGATGTTTGTAAGCACCCTGGGCTTTGACGGAGGCATGTCTGCGACCTTCTATCAGCAGATTGGCAGCATTCAGATTCCACCGAGCCGATAGCAATGGCCGCTCCCGTATCGCCAATAGGCTTGAGGCTATCGTTGGTCTAGCGAGCCCCGAGACAGCAACTACCAAGGGCCGCTGCAGCTGAGACAAGTTCAGCATGAGTGGCGGAGAGATATAACAAGAGAAGCCGATGGCTTGCTGGTTCCTTAAGCCTAGTGAGACGGCGTGGTAGTTTGGCGAATTGTAGACGGGCCGAAGAGACAATTGGCTGATATCGAAATTTGGAGTAGAGCAGCCGTAGTCCAAACTGTTTTTATCGAGTTGTCGAGTCGTTGTTTGGGAGTTTCGCGGTCAGATCCGCCCTTCGCAATGGATCGCCTACGATTCATCCACTACGGAAGAAAATGAAGTTCTCACGGCGCCTTCTATTGGCTAGCTCTGTCCCACTCTGAGAGGCTGATTTGGGGACTGGGGCTGCTGACTAAGTCCATGTGCTACTGATAAGATAAGGATTCATGGGTGTTTTACAACTAATCCCTATCCATCCAGCCCGGCTCTGATTATGTTAGTGCCAGCATAGCATCATCGCAATTGCAAATCCATCCAACACCCATCGCATCGAATAGTTTCTCGAACACTTTTACCATGAAATTCTTTGGACTCATTTCATTCTTCTTCTTTCTGGGTGTCGCCCAGGCCCAGTTTGGCGACTTCTTCGGCCAAATGTTTGGGAACCAAAATGGCGGCAACAATGGTCAACGTCGTCAACAACAAGCTTCTAGCGACTCTGCCGGCTATCGCCAGCTCTACGATTCATGTACGCACATCAATTCACCAATTTATCGCCGTGTCAACTCATAGTTACGCTGTTACTAATGTCTCCCTTTGCTTCGCAGATGCTTGCGAACATTATATCTGCCCCGATACTCTAGCCTGTGTCCACTATCCTCACCATTGCCCTTGCCCGTGGCCCGATCACACTGATAAGTATGAGCTAGGAGAGTCAGGTCGTCTCTGTGTTTCCAAGGGTGGCTTCAAGTCTGGGGAAGCTATCAACAAGATCGAGCTAGCAAGACAAGGCAAGCTATAAGTCGCTGTAACGTCGAACTACTCAGCATGTCTTTTCATCTTTATTATCCTTCGTCTATCTTGAGTCCGGCCTCGATTGTGGAATTATGCCTACAATATTGGAAATAAAAGTCACAATGTACATACACATATACATACCGAAATACTCAAGATCTTGAAAATAGACAGTTAATGTCCATTTTTTGCATCGTTGGAAATACGACAATCTAAGCTATTCTTTGTACAATTCAAACGCCCAGTAACGCCATAAAATACCATGGTCCCATTCATACATGCCCATCATGACAGCAATCGGAGTTTCATATCAAGTGTCTAATTACGCTCCATCAACACGCGGCAAGGCGGGCATTGGAGGAGCATCAGCAAGCTCTTCGTCCTCGTCTTCGTCGACTTCATCGGCATGCGCAAGTAGCGCAGCGACATCCTTCATTTCGTAGTGTTTCTTGCGCATCTCCTCGAATTTGCGGTGCTTCTCTTGTTCTTCGGGGGTCATGCCAGAAAGCTCGTCGTCGTCATGACCGCTAGCGGTATCATCGACATGAACGGCCTTGGGTGAGTGCGGCACAGGCTCAGGGACAGCCTCCTCGGGCTCGCCTAGTGACATGCCAGGAATCTCCTCGTCATCCTCATCATCTTCTGGGTTGTAATGGGCAGCGTAGGGAGTCTTGGGCTCGTCGATCTTCATCTTGGCAGTGCGCTCTTGCTCAGTAAGGTAGAGGTTGGCCTCGTCCCATTTCAGACGAGGGGAGTTATCGTCGAGGTCGGCGGCGTGCGATAAGCGGCGAGTGACGGGATGGCGGGCGGCAGAAGATGAGCGGCGAGAACCAGCGTTGATTTGTGTGTTCATCTGTGTGAGTTCCCGATCATTCTTGGGCGAAATTGGAGAGACAGGTGGTGGTGAAGCACAAGAAGAGCCATTCTTGAGGATGCCTAGTGGAACGATGTTAATCAGCAACAAATATCTTGAGCTTGAGAACGCTAAAACAGGAAGTATGACATACCCTTTGGTCTTTGGATCTCGGCGTTAGGAACAGAGACGTGTGATGGCATAGTGAATTGATATTTTGATTGTGGGTTTGGATGATATCCCGAATTGAAAAATAAAAAAGGAAAATAAAAATGCAAAGATGACTTTTTTATAAAAAATAAAAAAACAAAAAGGATAAAACCCAGAAGAAAAATGAATCAAAACGGTATTGATGGACTGGATGGCAGGCCACTGAAAATAGATGCGTCAGCGCGGGGGTTCGCTAGAAAGGTCGTATGCAGGCCGTTCTTGGAGGGTTAACAGTAGGTAGTATTTTTTTTGAAGAGGCAAGGAAGGATGTCGATATGATTCGTGCAGTCGATGGTTTATCAGGTGAGATATTGCTGTATATGTAGGTGAATGTGATCCATTTGATTTGATTATCGCAAGGTCCAAAGATGGAAAAATAGACGAGGGCGAAGTAAAAAGTCGCTGCTTATATTCCGTCGTAGCGGAAACGCAGGTAAGATATCTGTAATTGCTGATGGTTGGGTTAGACAAAGTCTGGCTTAACAATTTACAGCAAGCGATCCAGTGATTTTTAGTGCGGCAACTTGGAGTACAGGCTCGTGCAATTAGTCGTGCAGGCCTGGGACGGACAAGAAGAACGATATAACAGTATTGAAGTGTGGATGTGGTTACGGTGTGTGATAACATAAGACGATATAGGCATCATCCATCTAATGCGGCATAACATGCAACTTTGGGTCTCCTCCTGAGTTCCTTGTCTTCTTCTGTGGATAGCGTAACGTAAAGCAAAGATGCATTGTTGATGGATTTTACTACACCGGACTTCGCCTTTTGTTCATCAGCATATTTTCACTGCCAACTACGACTATATACTTCGTATATATGTATGTATCTGTTGTTGTACATATGTTGTATTATTTCTTTCTCCAAACAAGAGCTTCCATAGAGATCTACAGATTATAGAGGGGTAGTTTAGTGGGTCTTCTTATCCTTGCGATGTTTGAGGCAAAGGCAAAAAATATGGAACAAGTTGGCCGGGCTCGTAGGGTTATATGAGCCCTAATACTTCGCATAGCAATATGTAAGTACGATATGTTGATCATAGTTTATCCAGTTTTTTTTGGATCACAAGTATCCTAATGCTCTAGTGATGGCAAACAACTTAATACCTCGTTGAAATCTCTTATCTATCCACAAAAAACCAGGCTACCGTAAAAAAAGTGGCATGAATGATTGAGCTGCTTATAGCTTAACCTGAGACGCCACTTCATCCCTGGACCTAACTTCGACACCGATCGGCCCCTCCTTCCCAAATCTCGCGAGAATAACATTCTGCCCATCGCCATGTCTGCCTGAGCCCCTCAATTCCGGTCCGGGCTTATCCAAGGCCATGACGACCCTACCATCCGCCCATTTTGCCACAGCCTGAGGACTGATTACCTTATCAGCCCACGATGTCTTCGAACAGTCGTCATTTCCGCCTTGAGGCTCTCGCAGGAAGTGTAGTAGCCGTTTGCGTTGTTCCTCTACCATGCTAGACTTTGCTTGTGCATCACTCTCACTATCTTGTAGACCTGGCATATGTGCGGCGATATGGTGAAGGAGATACATCTGCGGCGGAAACAAAACAACAGCTCCGTCCGCTGCTGCGCGGATCCAACGCGGGGCATCGTCAAAGCGTGCCTCGGTGTGTTCGACCCCGCCATCTGAAGTCGGAACAATGATCTTGTCGTCGATCGATGCGGAGGTGGGCATAAGATAGATGTACATCTGTGTAGTGAAGCGCCGTTTCATACTGGCGGGGGTGACCCATCGCGTAAAAGGAATCAGTCCTTCGACATGTGCCTGAATCTGATTACTAGCAAGCCATTTCGGGAACGATAGTTGCTGGCTATGGATCTCGTGTCTTGCCTCCCTAGCTTCTTCATTTGATAGTGTGAAAAGCGCAGATTCACCTTGTCGCTTGGCAAGTAGGATGCCACTCTCTTCGAAACACTCTCGAATCGCAGCCATGCGATAGACTAGGCTGTCTTCATGTAGTCTGATTGCATCATTGGAAAGCTCGCCGTCCTGCGAAGTATCAACGTTTCCACCAGCGAAGACATGTGCGGAAGCAAATGACTTGGAAGATTTAACGCGGTGTAGAAGGAGAACTTGGTTCGTGGGCGAGATAAGAATCACACTGTGGATGTCAGAATACTATGTAGCACAAGTTGATTATTATGACCTCATTGTAGCAAATACCTAGCACTGGGCCGGATGGCAGATGAAGGAACGTTGGCCATCGTGCTGGCGAAATTCAAGGCATGGAATATGGAGGATTCTGTGTAGTAGTGTTAGTTGAGGTAATCATACATATATCTGCTGCAGTATGACATACTATGAGGGCAACGAAGCTGTGATTGTCGAATATATGGCGCAAGACACCGGAGCTTCAGATAATGGTTCATCCTGTATCTTGGAAAGCTATCCCAAGTAGACTAAAGTCAAGACTATAGGTTTTGCCATTACGATATGGCTTGGAGAATGCACTGTGATTTTAGAGAGACTGGTGGTACCGAGGCTGCTTAGGCGAGTTCTCCAACTGTCAGAAGGGAGTCCACTATAACACAACAACTACGTCACAGGGTCTTATGGGAATTACAAAGGGTGGTAATGGTGGTATTAAACTCATGGAATTCGTAAAATAAAAGAAGTTAAAGTTTTTAACCGCAGCACCTCACGTATATCGTCATTTAATGACGTACAGAACATATGCGATATATCACAACCGGTACAATATATTTCTACAGCCGCTTACGCTCTTTGCCTTTCCGTGTTTCTCGCTGTACACAGCATATGCTTTTGGATTCACACCATGCTTTGACATCGTCGGGTGATACTTCGGCATCGTGTCCAACACGGCTCAACGCGCCGGTATTTAGCCACACGGTGAGATCCTCGTACACAATTGGATCGAAAAGGAGTATACGATCGTACCATGACGGTCTTCCCGGATCTTGCGTTCGGGGAGCTGTCTGTACAGCAGCGGAAATGCTATCAAACATGACTTTTTTTTCCGTTGCTGGATCTATGGCGAGAGATAGATCATCTAAGTGAGTCTGGTCTCCGTGGTGTGCTTCATCCAAGTATCCATTATCCGTGATTGTAGAGTCTTCCAGAGATTCGTGTGCTAGGGGAGACCCAATGTCCATATCCGAGTCTTCAGAGTCCGGAATCTCAATTGTAATTTGGCGAGACGAACTAGGACGAGTGGGGGTTGAAGCTTTCGTAATGGCAGACAAAGCCTTACTTTTGGCCTTGGCTTTTGTCACTCTTTTTGGTGATTCGTTAGATATCGAGGATTCCGTGTCCTTGCGAGGTCTTCCACGCCCTCGCTTTGGCGGAGATGGTGCCGGAGAAGGAGAGGACGACTTTGGTGGTGGTGGTTGTGCTGATGGTGGGGGTGTCATCGATTTGATAGAACTAACACTACCTCTTCGGGGGCGAGGTTTGGCTCCTGGTGTGGTATAAAGATCTGGATTGGGTTGACGCCCAGTGCTGGCAGAGCTCGTACTGAAATTTGCTCGAGGTATAGAGATACCTGTTGTGGGTTTCGATGTTGAACTGGCTCGTTGACTAGCGTAGCATGTTTCCAATAATTGTATCATATCGGAACGTCGAGTCATAGATTTAAATCCAAACTGTGTGACACGCTGAGATAACTGAATGTCTGTCATGAGCGTAAGATGAGGTATTGCAATATCATGAGGTGGCGAAGACACGTGGGCTTCAAGCCCAGTGGGCGCTACCGTTGCTTTGGGGCTAGCTTGCGCCCGTTTCGTAGAAGATCCAACTAGAGGTCCCCTTGGCGATGATCGTATGGGAAGTTGAGGAGAGCTCTGAAGCTTGACAATAATGGGAGATGATGGCGCTTGCAGGTTACTATCATGCGTGGGTTTCGGGTCGGGTTTTGTAGATTGAGATAGCATAACATGAAAATCAGGAAATTCACTATCTTCATGTTTAGCCATGGGTGATTCTTGTAGGGGCGCAGGTGCTATCGTCTTCTCTTCTATCTCGAATGGGAGTGACTTGTTGAGGCTGTCACTATTTCGACTGATGGCTGTGGTATTAGCATCACGAAGATCAACGATTCCGCTCTCATCATCACGAGATGCTGAAAGCCAAAGTCTAGTCTGTCTGATGGGTTGAATCTCTACTTCATCATCGAACCAGCCCAAAATTTCATCTTCCGCTATACGAGTTGACTTTTCGATCGCAAGTTGGATATCACGAAGAACTGAAGGTGATTCTTCTCTCACAAGCTGACTTGATGTCCCAAAAACGAACTCTTGAGTATCAGCTTGCCTCATAGCAGTGTCAGGGGACCGAAGAATCAAATCCTTATCTATAGGTTTCTCTTTCCTCTTCCGCTTGGGCTTCGCAGACTTGATGGAATCTTCACTAGGCTCGGGGCCGTTGAGGCCTGGGTCTTGGTACCCCGCCATGAAGGTAAGGTCGATGATGTCATTGTTACTATATTGAGCAACAGCAATGTCAGTCAGAGTAGAGACCTTTTTGCGCGGAGCCTTGACAGTATTATGAGTTGCTGGATTGTCTAGAGGAACCGATGGAAGTGCTGTATCCTCAAGTTTCCTTTTCTTGAAGCCCGTTTGAGACAGAGAAGTATATTGACAATTGAAGGCCTCTCCCAGGTTTCCAAAAATGCCTTTACCCTTTCTACGGCCTTCATTATCTTCTAAGTCTTGAGACGAGACATTATCGACATTTTCCCCTAGTCGTGGCGGTGTCCACGACTTTCGTCTAGGAATGGCTGCTTCAAGGTTGAGTGGAGCGGACACATCAGCCGCTTTTTGGATGGGGGCGCTATCTACGACAGCCTTCTTAGCAGTAGGCTTTCGTTTGGGTTTTGTAGTAGTAGCATCATCTAAAAGCTCTTGGCCTTCAGTAGCCAGAATCTTACGAGCTCTTGGTTTTCGGGGCACTTTGGACTTAGGTTCTGCTGTTAGCCCGTCACCGGTCTCCTTCTTTGCCCGAGGCTTGCGAGGAGCTCGGGGCTTCTTAAGCTTAGCAAATTCGCCAGCCGAGACCTCAATAATGGAGGCGTCAGCATTGGTGGCGTTAGTATGACGGTTCAGAGATACGCTTTTAGACACAGTCGTTATAGGAGGCCCTTGTGGATGATTGATGATGTTTTGATTCAAGGTCGGCGTCCTGCCAAGCAAGGTGTCTAGGCTGACAAGATCATCAGGCGAAGAACTTCGCGGTCTAGACATGATCGAAGGGAGTGTTATATGTCTAGCTGATGCATTTAATACTGATGAACGTGTTAGCAGGGCGCTAAAGGCCCTGCTTAACAGTACTGAAGCAAAAGATCGTTGAAGAAAAAAAGGAGATTTGGTAAATATTACGACACAAGGATATTTATATGTCAGATATGCAGCTTGAAAGAATAGCATAATACTTTATTTAAGTATCAATTGCATTATCCATGACGTCAACAACCAGTGTGTTCACAACTGTAACTACGCGTGCCTATGGTAGATGGGCAGGAGCGCGTAAAGCCGGAAGTTTACCGAAGTCCGGTGTCAAAGGCCCCACATATCTCGCCGCGAAAAAGCAACGAAGTCACATGATTCCCATAAATATCAATTTCCAGTTCACGTGACCCAGCCCTGGCTGCCCACAGACTTCTCCCACTACGGTGCATCTGCCCCACCAGAAGCTAGTGGTGCGAAATTCGAATTTTGATGTACTGGTTTGGTTAAGGCGGTTTTTGAATTTCCCTCGATCTCCGAATCCCCTCTAAGAACCAACCGAACCGTTTTTTCTTCGATACACATATAGCCAAAATGCAGAACGACAAGGGCCAACTCGTGGACCTGTGAGTTTATCTGTTGTCCTATCATAATCACCAAATAATCGATATCGTGCGAATTCTCTCCATCTCTTCCGACGCTTTCTCATCCACGACGACATATCGAATCTTAAATGATACATCGACGAATTTCGATAGCGACGATTAGTCGAGTTCTTAATATACTTGACTCAATATGACGAATGAAAATGGTTTTACAACATACCATACTTCAATATCGAGATACATATATATCTACTACGGAAATGAGACGCTATGAAGAGATTTGGGAATTTGCGACGAATTATCAAGTCACACACATACAACATCTAGACGAAATACTAACTCAGCATCCCATTCATTAGTTACGTCCCCCGCAAGTGCAGCGCCACTAACCGCATCATCAAGGCCAAGGATCATGCCTCCGTCCAGATCTCCGTCGCTAAGGTTGACGAGTCTGGCCGCGCTATCCAGGGCGAGAACCACGTCTACGCCATGTGCGGCTTCATCCGCGCCGTTGGTGAGGCTGATGACGCCCTGAACCGCCTGGCCCAGCGTGACGGTTTTCTGAAGAGCGTCTGGAACCCCGTCAGATAAATTATACATTTGGAGCATGAAAAAAGGGTATGCCGACAAACCTCCCAACCTGCCCGTGTTGCAACATCCCTGCGCTACTTGAAAAACTATAGGCCATGCCTATAAATACTGGGACGCTCCCATTTCTTCGAGGGATTGTTTTCTTTCCTTTAACAACTCACGAACGACAATTCGAGCCAACACACGACGAAATACCCCCAAAAGCACTATGCTAACGTCATTTCAGGCAGATCTGATTCAGGAACACGGCATGAAGTGATGACTACATCGGATACCCTCAAAACGAGGCGTCTGGCTTTCTTTTAGGGATTTCAATTGAACGAATTAAAAAAAAATAACATCTACCTTTTCTTATCCTCTACTCTTATGTTCACTTGTATGAATGATGACTTTATTTTGGCATATGATTATGACTCTATTGATATTATCAAAATCGTGCCATCGCATCTTTATGCACCATACCTATCATCTAATAACTCATTTCCTACCCAAAAACACCGCTCATAACTAACATCGGCTAGCCAAGCGTTCTCGGAAGAAAGGCCTGCATAGGCTCTAACCCGTATCCGAGGGCGTTGGGACTGTTAGAAGTCTCCAGGCCGTATATCAAAGCTCTATGAGCTCAATTGACCTTGAAAAAGCTGCACCAGTTCAGACTGTTTGTTGTAGTACAGATACGGGTCAAACAAAACAACACCTTAGTCATGGAATATATATAATTATTGAGTTCCTGGTAACATACAAAACCGTCACCATTATTGGCATTAGCAATTTGAGGATACTGTCTCTATTACCTAAACTTTCTAGAAGAATATATATATATGTAATATAAATACTATCTATAATGAAGCAGTAAATATTAATTAAGTGTGGGGACCGTATGCGCGATGATGTATGTAGTTGCCATTCATGTGAAGTTCATATTGAGTATACACAAACCCTAAGATGATATACAGATACTTTTCCTCAGCCTTACCTATCATTTGTTATGACAATTCACGATAGAAATATTCTGCGGTATTCTATATCCCTTTTTCCGGCATTATTCTTATATTAACAAGGATTCTCTTCAGTTTTGTCTGACTAGTAATAAAGAATCACGGTCGCGTGCACAATTCAGTGCCAATTTTCATCCGTTGCGCGTATGATGAAGATGGAATGATTATCTATCATTGAAACCGTCATATTTATGTATATCATCTCCACCACAGGAGCTTATCAAATTTAGTCACCAACTCTCGCTTTATCAATCTTAAAATAAACCAATACCTACTCAACATGTCAGAGCCAGGCCCTTGGAAAGCACTGCCTCTAGAAGTTGGAAATAGTGTTCCCTTACTCCTTTCTTCATATTGCTTCGCAAACTCTGCATACAAGATATTCATCACTGATCTTTCCAACGTATGGACGGAATGTCTTGACCGAAAGCAAATCTGCATGCGCGGATTTCGCGAAGACACCAGCATCGACCCTAGTGATGGCGAAGAAAACATGTCAGCATTCCTCAGTTGTCTATCACGAGCTTTCAATGAGGACGAAGATGGCCATGATCAGACGAGCATGACTTTGTCGCCTGGAATTCCGCCTAGTAGTTCAAACAGCAGCCAGATACCTGTTGGCTCAGGCGGTCTCACGCTAAACATCACATGTCAACTGCCATCGCAGCTTACGTCAAAGCCTCTTAGGTGGAAGGTATATCTCACCAAATGCCCACAACCTACTATCGCATCACGGCTTATCCTTCCTTTGATAGAGGCCCAACGCACCAAGGAGGCACAAACAACATCTCTTGTATCTATGATCCAGCAAAAAGATGCTATTATCGCAAAGCTGCTGGACAAGCTTGAAGCTATTGGCACTCCCCTGGAGAATGTGTTCACAGTAGCAAACACCAACAGTCGCAAGTTTACTCGTAAGATGGCCCATGAACGAATAAAGGGTCTTGCGCCATTTGAGAAGGAGGAATGGCTAGCCAGGCTTGGTGGCGAAACTAGCAGCCCACAAGATGCAGTACAACTGGTGGAAGAGACGCTTGGAAATATCCACCTTGGTCAAGCAACTGTTAGCTTTGACAATAAGGAAGAGCTAGATAACTGGTGGCTCAACATTCCAGTCAATGCTGGAGGTCCTCGTGCCCCTCGATCATGGACCTCAAAGGCGCCTGTGTCTCCCGGGAACCGAGAGTCCACTGGAGATGTAACACGATATACCGCACAGCACAGCCCTTCTAGCACTCGGGATAGAAATGGACCTAGAGTTGAGCCTACGCTGGACAGTTCACCGGCATCGCCTACTAGAATGAGTGGTATCGGGCGAGTTATGAGACCTCCAAAGCCTTCTTCACTAACAAGCGATGAAGATGACGGGTTTGAGACGCTACGGCCTTCTACACCACCACAGGCTCAACGACAACAGGCACAAGATGATATCCCCGCTTCATCACCGCCTGTAAACCCAACGCCGAGTAGAAGAATCGGCACAATAGGAAACATTGGAAAGATCGGTGGACGCCCCAAAGCAGTTGCAGTGGTACCTGACGATGATCCGACAATGTCTATGGGAGAGGACTCATCACCAGTTCGCCCCCCTCCAATACTCAAAACTCCATTATCCGAGCTTCGCAAGATGGGCCGTATCGGTGGTAGCGCACGGAAACCACCGCCTATCACAGAAGAGGTAGACGAGACCATGTCGCTATCCGAAAGCGAGGATCTCCAGCCCGCACTACCGAAGAAACTGCCAGATCGTACACCGACAAGACTAGGAACGATTGGTGGTACTCGACAGGCTGCAACGCCATCTAAGACCCCTTCATTCCCTCCTGCTGTGGGTAGCCAAGTGAGATCGGTAAGCGGTGTCAAAAGGCAGTCGGAGGATTGCATTGCGGCGTCAGATGAAACAGAATCAGAAGATGAGGCTGATCTTGCAGCTAGCTCATCAAAAGCAGAAGAGAAGAAGCCTGTGAATGAAGAGCCCGTGAAGCCCGAGATACCACGCTCCCCCCCAAAGCCAGCACAACGAAAGGTTGGCGGAAGACCATTAGTCAAGAAGCGAAGATTTTAAGTTATCATAGCATAGTTCTAGTTGCTAGAAGGATATCATCAATGTTAGTTATCAAACAACATATTTCTAAAATGATAGTATGGTTTATGAATAAAAACAATGCTAATAAAACCGAGGAGTAGAGATCGTTCATCTATATAAGACGTCTCAAAAATCATTTTCTTTTTACAGTAGCAGTTGCTCTCGTCTTGCGACGTGGCTTGCCAGGAGACTGTTCCTGCATCTTTGGCAAGATATCTCCAGCCTTGATCCTATCTTCTAGCACATCATCGTCCTCTACTTTGACCTTCTTCTTAGCCTTTCGGGTTGGTTTAGCAGCCGGAGCATCACCCAAATCTGCTATATCTTCACCCTTGATCTTTTCTTCTAGCGCGTCATCATTCTCTACTATAGCCTTCTTTCTAGCTTTTCGAGCTGGTCTAGCAGTCGGAGTATCGCCTAAGTCTGCTATATCTTCATCAACTTCACTCTTGACCTTGCGCGACTTGGTGACTTTGAGTAAATCCTCTCTACCCCGAGGCCAATATACCGCATACTCATCGCTGCGATCACCTGCCACCGTGATATCTTTGATCTTTTCCCAGCCATCCAACTTGTAAGTCCTCATGAGCTCGAACACGGACTGCTCTTTGTCTTTAGCCTCGATCATCAGATCCATATCGGGGGCACAAGGCGGCAACTCCTTGACACGAGCCGAATGAGCACGACGGTCTCGCGCTGTTTCCGCGCCGGGACGGCTTTCGGAGTAGTGCATCTTCTGTCGAATTCCCTTTCTATCCCAGAGTTCTTTGATGCGTGGATAGAGATTTGTAACGTCCGAGGTACCTTCACGCTCGAGGGCTTCTTCGTCGAAGATAATGGAGTGATGATGAAAGTCGAGAACAAGCGGAATACTGAGTTCCTGGCAGATGGGGAGGAGATCGTGAACACTCCACGAGACATCGTCGTTTTCTAGAACCAAACGGCGCTTCACGGTATCCGGAAGTTTGACATAGTTTTCGCGGAATCTGTCCAAAGTAGCTGCTTTGTCGCCAAAGGTACCACCTAGGTGGATGATCATGATGGCATCTCTGTCAATCTGCCCGGGCAACTTCAACAGGGTTAACATCTCATCGTGATATTTTAGATCACGAATAGCCGCGTCAACGACCTCCTTTCGTGGAGACCCAAGTTGCGTATACTGGCCTGGATGGGTAGTTACACGGTGGCCCAGCTCATCGACTACACGACCAACTTCAGCCAACGCTTTAGAAGCAAACGGCGCGAGAGAGTATCCGTGTTCTTTGTGGCTGGCAAAGGGAAACATTTCGCTACTGAGACGCATGAACTTTATGTTGAACTTGTCGTTCCAGCGCAGCATTGGGATGAGATCTTTTACGTTGGCGAGACCTAGAGCCTGAACATACTTCTGACCGCGCTCGAGAGACGCGGGCTGGTCTCGGTCAGGTCGATTCTTGGTCGGATGTTCCGGGAGTGAGGGGTCTTTGAGCGGATAGCGATGTTCGATAATAGAGGCCATGCGACAGGTGCGGCTGTTGAATATAGGTGGATTGAGACTTCGTAGAACGGTGTTTAGACAGGCCTAAAGTCGTGTGTTAGTGGGTGATGATGTGTAGTAACCGGCTTATATTGACAACAACTTACATATCCAAGACGACCCTTCCAAGGCAATGGTAGCGAGCCGCCAGTCAATGGCAATAACCGAGCCATTGGTTCCTCTGCGTTTTCGGGGCCTACTTCCTTTTTGACAACCGGCTTCTTCGGTTTGGAGGCCGATTTTTTGGCCTTGGCCGGTGCCTGAGTTGCCTTGGTCGCTGTCTTTTTGGCTTTGGCTTTAGCTTTGGGCTTGTCGTCGTTGAAGTCAAAGTCGTCGTCACTTGAACAGCAGCCACCAAGATCTTCGCCGTCTTCGAAAGCCGAGTGCTCTGCGTCGCTCTCAGGCTGACACTTTACTTTCTTCTTCGGCCGTGGGGCTTTGCTTATGTTTGTTGTGTCTGTAGTTGCGACGGCACTGGCTATGGTAGCCTCGTTTATAGAGGACGATTTGCGCGCTCTCTTTTTTGATGTAGTATTGGCACTTGTGGTAACGGTAGTGCTGGGTTCATCAGCCTTGATGTGGGTTGGCGATCTAATCACAAGTTCAGTATAACGTTGACTGCGGCGAGAGACGACCATTTTAGATGATGGCACGTGATTATGCTTGAGGCGATAGTGTTCAATGCTATACAGAGGAGACAAGAAGTAAGTGATAATGATGTAGATTTTTTTTTAAGGTTAACTACATGATGTCTGAAGAAATTGACCAGAGGCAGCACGCTAATATATCTTGGGGCGAATTTATGTATAAGAACTTTGCCTTTCCCCCCGATGGTCTCAACTAGATCTTCTTCTTGTTTATAACCTATAAATGATATTGTTGAAAAAGGGGCGTCCACCGGAAGGTGACATCATCGTTGCGTGAGTGGTTCTTGAGATATTTGATATTTTACCCTCTGTACTCTGTTTTTCTACTCTGTAAAACCCCGGGCAATGTTTGTTGTGAGTCGCTTCAGATGCCACCAATTTTGGTGTTCAGCTGTCTGCATTAAGCCTAGTTCATCTGTTTCCTAAAACGGCTAGACCATTCTAAGATCCTTGAATGTTAGCCACTATGTTATTGGCCCAAATTGTGCCCTTACTCGCATGTTTACTAAACATTTTCACCAGGGACTGATGCCAAAACTGTGATTTAGCAACCTTATTCTGATTACATATTACATATTGTACACTTCCTTTCCTATTTCATATTACTGCTGCCTACAGGAAGAAGCCTGTCAAACTGAAGTACATGCAGAATACATGTACAATGTATTGACCTGAAAATTAGGGCTGCTAGATAGTCAAGTCGCACTCACTGGATCCCTTATAGAAATATATGAACATCTAAATGTGAAACTTCTCAATTTATAGACCTCAATACTGTCTCTATTGTATACAGCATGCCATTACTAATACAAAGGTTTATGAAAACTCTCGGCGTACAAGAATGGCTATACCAAGAGATAACAGCAAAGATATGGCGATAGTCAAGGTGCATTTCTTAAAATTCTTAGTATTGTCTAGACCTGCCGATCATCGGTCATGTCTTGCTTACTAATGATCGACAGAAATCTAGTGGTATGTATTAATAGATTTACATTATGAAGTATATATGTACCATCTAATGCTCTCTATTTAATCCTCTTATATAGCCGCTATTTGTGTACTGATAAACATTTAAGCTCTTGGAACTGTATAACTTCATAAACTGAACATTAGAAATATTTGTTTCACAAGTTTACCATTGCCATCGGTCATTACATGTTGTGTTTACTTATATATATAGTATACGATTTACAACCCCTTTGAAAACTTCAACATATGATTCACTTTACCACTATGACGAGGATAAATGATATATAGTAGCTATTCTAAGCTCAAGTTCATAGTTGGAGAGCGTTGTGGTATTCTATGATGATCATTCTACGTTATACTAAAAAACGGCATCACTAACAATCATTAATGAGTGCAATGTAGTAAATTGTGTGTGGTAGTGGTACAACTATTTCAAACTGTCACCGAGCGGCTGCAGAAAGTCGTGGGCTTGCCTTGAAAACTCTACTAGAGCCCAGTCGGCTGTCCAGGATACATGTTTGGCGTTGTCAGGCTACGTATCATTTCATCCCACGTCTGAAGGTCAAATTCTCCATCAAGCTCCATATCTTCGGAAATCATGTTATCCATACCCATAGGCGGTGGTGCCATGCCCGTATTAGCCACTCCGTTCGTTTGTGGCGCCCTATCTGGCTCATACCAGCTATTCGACCACGCCCATGGACCTGGTGCTCCTGAGTTGGATGGATTGACTTGTGGCGGCACTGGCGCTTGTATCAGCGGCGAGCTCTGTTGTGACGGGATAGCCGGTGGTGCCCCATGCTGAATGGCCGAGGCCGAGTTTAGCTGGCCGGGGTGGGACATGCTGTCGAGGCCAGTTGTAGGGCCGTTTTGTTCGATTATATCCCAGAGATCCAAAGAATTGATTGGTTGGTTGATTAACATATTTAAACCTACTTGCTCCGGCTGGCTAGTATTTGTATTTGCGGTATTATTGATGCCACCGTCATTACGGGCAATAGATTGTTCCTGTGGCGGAATTGACGAGTTGACAACTTCACTGGGCACCACATAGTTTTGACTCTGAAGCACTTTGTGAAGCATAGGTGGTGCAGTTGCCGGTGGTATATGTGCCGAGGCACACGGGGGAATTGTCATCATGCTGCCGTTCTTAACGCCAATCATGCTGAGCCATCTTTCACGAACCTTGATCAAGTACTCCTCGGATCCCTTAGGGACAGGAAGGTGACTTTGCGAAGGGTTCATACGATCCTCTAGGTCAAGCTGCTGAGCAATAAAGGGATTAGCCCTCAGGCGCTGGATCTCAGCCTCCCGGTGACGTGCGGCTTTAGTTAAGAGTTTCCGGACAGGAAGCCACACAGTCGTATGATGCGGCTTTTTGGCAAACTCTTGAACTTCCTCTTGGCTAAGAGCTCGGTTCACGTTTTCCCAACCACGCTCCATAGTCGCGGTCCAAGGTCGGTAACTCATTTCCATTAGAACAAAAGCGATAGCGTGCCATTGAGTATAAGTAGCAAAGAGCCAACGCCATTGGCGGAAGCGTTCTTCAGTGTGTAGCCTTAGATTACATTCAATGATCTCCACGGCAGCTATAAACACACGGTAGTTTACTTCTTTGGGAACAGAGTTGTCGGGCTTTCCTGATTTGCCAAGCATCAGCGGCTGGTAGATAACAAGAGACATCTTGGCGATGACAACACGCACAATCATCACACCCAGGATCAACAACGGGTGAGTGTCGGCTTCTGGGCACATGAAGTAGGTTGCCACGATGTGTTGATACATATTGTTAAGTACCTCCTCGCGATCCTGTATACTTTGAAGAGCATTAGGCTGGCCGAGTAGTGGGGCGCGGTTACTTAGAGCAATCATTTTGCGGCATAGATTCGTAATCTCGTGGCGAATCAGGGCTAGCGATATATCGGTAGGGCCAGACTTTGGAAATATTTCCGTTGAATCTGTACTGAAATCAGCATCATCTACATTGAGTGGCATATGTGTGTCGCAGTTGAAGACAAGAGCAGCGGAATCGGTACCGCTTTCTTCAGATGCGCGGAGATCAAAGGAGCATATGATCCACCAGATACGGCGCCGTAGCTCAACCTCGTATGGTGATAGGCCTAACACTGTGCCGTCACGCTGAAGACCGAGAGATTCGGCAAGACGAACGGCAACAGCAGTCATAGTCCAGCAATAGCGGGAATCGTCTGATGTGCGTACCACAGTCAAGAAAAGCGCCAGGGCATTGATGATAGTCAAGTCGGGTACTGTGAGAAAGTTGGCCTGGGCAAGGGCTTGCTCAAAAGCAAATCGGTATTGCGCTAGTAGATGGGACTTGCTGGAATTTAAGCGCTGTTCGACCTCTTCATCCTCTAGAGACGTTACGGCACTGAAGTAGAAGGCAAATAGCATAGCCTGGCTCTGGATAGGAATGTCAAAGGTCTGGTCATTTGACCGTTGAACTTGCTCAATAACCTTTGTCCAGGTTGGCACGTGGACAATTTTGACGATAGGCTCGACGTTGTTGACATAGGTTTGCCACAAGAAAGGGATATCGGATCGCCGTGGATTATAGCGTCTAAGATCAAGGGAAGCCGACTTGTAACCAAAGAAGAAAGCCTGATCATTTGCAGGACCGCTATTTACAGAATCACGGAACGATTCGGGAGTTCCTTCGTCAGAGTAATCAGAGTCTTCCGAGTAGGAATACTCGTTACGGATACTATCAAGCTGTGAGGGTGGAAAACGGTTAGTACTACTGCTCTATGTAATACCGGACCACCGATGTGCATGGAAGATCAGTAGCGATATGTCTCACAAATCAGCGGCACACTGCGTATTGATGAGATATTACAACCACAGGATATAAGATAAGGTTAGATTTCAGGCACCAGGGATCCCTTACCTGTTCGGTCAGCTTTGACCAGAATGCGTTTGCGACGTACTGCCCCTTGGCTTTATCACTGAGCACTAGGCGTCCAAACTTATTGGTAAGCGCTGATGGGTCTTTTCCAGTTCCTTCGGCGGTGTCCTCTGGGCGGCATTTCCGCGTTGCCTTTCTAACAGCGACAGCGTCTATCTCTCTAGTTCCCGACGAAGAACCTGGTGTGCCGTGGGATGGAGATCCTAGGTGGATAGGACTTGTGATTTCTGGATTTGTATCTGGCGAAGCACCGGCGCTATGCGCTAGCTTTGATGGATCTCCCTCGACCTGGCCACTGAGCTCTTCGACGATGCCCTCCAGCTTACGGAGACGCTTGAGGAGTTCAGCCTCTCGCTCGCTTGTATTCTTTACGGCCACACTAGGATCTTTGGGTCGGGGCCGGCGGGGAGCTCTACCGGGGGCCGGGAAGACACACTGAATCTGGTTTTTGCGGCAGTTGGCGCAGGGCATATGTTTATCGCAACGGACTTTTCGTTTACGGCATATTATGCAACTGCGTGGGTTGAGGTCGGTAGATATTGAGTCTATGAGTCCGGGTGGCGGCTCTTCTCCAGGCTTCAAAATGGTAACACCGGGGCGAGAAGTGCTGCTGGTATTGTTGCCGGTGATATCGGAATTTAGAGCTAATGCCGAGCCGGGTGACATCCCAGTTGCTCCCGCTACGTACGGAGGTTGCCGGGTGTTAGGCATCTAGAGTTAAGTTTGTTGCTACTATTACTTTTGCTTTTGCTATCTCCGCTAATTCTGCGAATTGTGCAACTGTATAGATATCTATTCTGCACCCGGAAACAAAAATGCTGATAATAGGACGGATAGAGGGCAAGCTGATTGGGCAAGCAAGGGGTATGTAGGTATAATTGATGTTTCCAAGAAATAAGCAAGATATGATGATATCAAGACAAAAAAGGCGAAATGGGAGTGAAGTATTCAAATGGTAGGCTGGACTATATGAACCACTGCCAGATTTGAAAGAAAAAAAAGAGTATATCCGAGGGTAAATTCAGCCAGTTCGAGACACGCAGTCCAGTCGGGGCTTTCTTCTATGTTGCCTTTTGTTCAGCAGCTGAAAGGCTTGGCTTGGCCGTTCATTGGCCTAAACCACAAAAAAGGACGCCAGCTAGGAGAGAAGAGCGTGAAAAAGAGATTGCATGAGAGAGAGAGAGAAAAAAAAATAGTGAGGGCAAGGCGAGGATATGGGAAAAGAGGCGCTCAGCTCAATTCAGTGGGGGAGAATAGGTGAAAAGCGACGATGTGGGTGGTGATCAGGAACAGGCGATCAATCGATTGAAGTTTGGTGCATTTGATGCAGGCTAAAAGTGAGAGGTAGCAATTTCCAAACACAAAAATAATGATAAAACGATAGCGACAGTACAAGTAATGAGATTTTGACTTCCGACAAGCTCGACTTTGGCGAACGGCAACAAAACGATAGTTTGAATGGATAGATATGGATGGCGTCTATCGAATCGACGAAAAGACAGGCAATAGCCGAGCCGCCGCAATTGCAGCAAGTGCACCTAGTAATGGGGTCCAGAATCTGAAAGTGGTAGGAACACCAACAACAACAACAACAACAAACAGCGGCGGCGGCGCCAGATACAGTAAGAAAAGATGCAGACAAGTGCAGCAGAAGGCCTACTTGTAGTTCCAGGCACCAGGCGTAGGGCGACGTGTGTTCTAGACTGGTGAGAAGCTGGTCACGATAGTCACAATGGCCACAGTAGTGCTAGCAGACTCGATTCAATCAAACCGGATACCGAAACGAAACGAAACGAGATGCAGTGGACCGGAGGCCACTAATAAGTCCTGAGTGTCGGGATTCAAGTCGTATTCAGAAGGGGAGACGTTTTCTGACTGTTATGCGTGGAGGAGCAGACAGGAAAATGCAGGTAAAGGAACACGAGTGAGTGCGATTTTGAAGCAAGATTATGTGAGGTGAACTCCAAGCTGCTTCTTAAATGGGCTGGGAAAGGGTCGTTTTCAAGAGTATAGATAGTCAAAGGTTTAATATCCGGGTGGATGATGGAGAAACAGAAATAAGGCCACAAGACTAACGACAGTGTTGGATAGGGGAGTAAAAGAGAGAAGAGAAAAAGGGTTGGTGTTGTCTAAAAGAGGACGGAAATCTGAGATTCACCTGCCGTGATGGTTCCGCGAGCTCTATAGATTGCTACGGTTGATGCTGCCACTATTATATGTTTGGATGACTAGCTAATTTGGATTGTCGGCTGAGATCCGAGTATTCATATCGGGGCTGTTCCTTCAGAATTCAAGAAGCTGGCTAGGAAAATCTTGGAAAGTTAAAGTAATGGATATCGCAAAGACTCCAAACACAGTCTACTCGCGGCAATAATCGGCACCCGGATATCCATGGACCATGTCATAGGAAGAGCTACCGGCCAAGCAAACCCTTAAGTTGTAGACAGATAAATGTGCGCTTTATCTTTATCTCCCTCCTCTGTCTCTCGTTCTACATTGCGCCAACGCCTCCGAATCCCAAATCTCATCCTCTTCACATCAGTGCCCATGACCACTAGTCTACTATAGGTAGCGTATGCCACTATAATACTTCATGGGGCCGGCTGCATTCACTATTGTGCTAGGGGTTCGTTACTGGGAACCCCACTGAAAGGCCAAGAAAAAAAAACTATCGTCCAGCGCGACCCGCTTAAAGGAGGGGGTTTCTTCTTCCACATACATAACTCTATCGATCATCACGTCGCTTCCTAATTGAACCGCTCCGCCCCGCCCCACACCTAGTAGTAGTTGTTAGACACTCTTTTTTCCCTAAAATCAGTGATCATGGCCACGCAAGGGTTGCTGAAAAATACAGATCCCATGCTGATTAATAGCCCTGTCAGCCAATCACTAGAGCCCAGACCTCTCAGCCTTTCAGCATCCCACCCTCCGTAGCCAATGGTGACGCTGTGTCTCCCCTTTTAATTCTGGACCTGTAGCCTTGCCTGATGCCAAGTTCTGTCACCCATCCTCCTGGTTCAACCTCTGATAATTGCAAGTGCCGAACATGGCTAATGTAATGTACATATAAGTATCCCACCCCAAATGTTGAGGCGGCCAGAGGTCCGTGCCAAACTGCCATTCAGTGAGTTGATGTACGAGTCTCCGGCAACACGGGGAAAGAAACCGAAAAATGTGACACGCAAAACTATCCTAGCCGGGTCAAGGAAAAAAGCACGCAAACAAAGGCAAAGCCCCCAAGCTACATAGGTCAAAGTCACTTTGCCGGGCTCTAGACTTTTTGATATTCCCGCTTGTTTCTCCTTCGCGCCCTTTTAGCGTGGCCATCCTATTTTTCATATACTTGACATTTCTCCTTCTTGTTGATCGATCCGCTCCCATGTACAAATTCTAGTCTAGGATATTCCACCCTTATCATCCTACACTATCTACTCAATACATGATTTTCTTCACGATCTAACAATTACCGGGTGTAAATGCCGTCCTTTTGTAGGCTTTGATAGAGTTGTCCTCCCCCCTTTAGAAATAGACTAAAGAATTCTCTGCTGATAGTATAAAACTCACCCGCTCCTTGTTCATCAGTAACATCTTGCTGACAATAGTCACCCACTCTTATTATCCAGGACTACATTCAATCTCTCGCTCGGTTGTACTACTACCTGACAGTGATACTACTCGTCGCAGCACTACTACGTCTTCACAGACATCTTCATAGCTCTATAGCTCCAGAAGACTAATGGAAAAAAAAACTACGTCTTCACTGGAATAGATATCGGAAAGCTCCTACCACTGAAAAGCCTTAGTACAGAAATCACCATACTACTACCACATTGCTTATTCTTTACTACTCCAGCTCAATCTCCTCCATGAATCAAGGTGGGATATCACTTCCATTCCTCTCCAAGCCTTGGCCAAATCCCATCTCTTTTGGAGCCCATTTTCCTCCATCTGATTTTCTCTTTTCTTTTCTAAGCGCTAGACTCAGTTGTAAAAACCTGACATGAGGCCATGCATATGTATGTTCACGTTAGCCAATCAACTGGGCAACTAGATATATCTATCATCCTACGGAGAAACAAGTATTTGCAACCCGAGATCCAAGCTAAGCTTTAACAGCCTGTCGGACTTGTCACCTGGCATTTAGATTCCGTGCATCGGTGGTACAAGGGTTAAGATACATACTGCGAGTTGGTAATTATTATTTCCCTAAGTCAAAACAAATTGACTGCTGGTTTGTGGCCGTCTACACTGGTATACATCTAGGTAACTCAGCAACAATATTCCCACATGTGGTAATATCTATCTGAATAAATACCAATGCAAAAATTGGCAGGTACTAATATATATACATAGCATTCACCATTAGTGTATAGTATGCACGCTTGGACCTCATGAATACGTGCTTACATATACATGTGGAATGAATCCTGAGACCATACCAGGGCATATATTAACATATGTTAAGAAGTGAAGGTAATCAGAAGACCAGTTGCATTTTGGCTTGTCTAATTCCATTGAAAGTCGGGGAATGCCACACAACAGGACGGCAAGTACCGTTTCTAGGATTCGTTCAACATACAATGTCGACAAGTTTTGACGGCGTTACGCAAATACTCATAATGTTGGTCTATACAACGGATTGTATAATCTCATGATAGTGATAGCGGTAAGTTGAAGCGATGTCTGGGCTTATCAAGGCAGATATACCCATCCTCAACAGAAATATTTGCTAGTAGCTGTAAACAAGGACCATATAACAGGACATAAATAAGAGCATAGTTCCAAAATTTGCGATGGTATACGTGTGGGTATAATATATGTACAAACGACAAGTTTCCAGTACCAGGATCTAGGGTATCATTCTAGTGGAAATTCTACCATGACCCCCATCTACCACGTATCGTTCCATGTTCACCGCTAGTTACTCCAATTACATCATGTCGTTTGGATTCGGGTTATAGGTTAGCAGTTATTTGTATATACATATTTCATCATCAACCGCGCGATAGCTATAATGATGCTATGGTGTATATATCAATCCCAAATTTGCTAATCTGTCATCATCTTAGGGTATATCATCTTAGGGTACATTTTAATGCTCAAGATACGTGATAACTCTCAAGGTCTAGCAAGATGCATTGGTTGAAAGTCGACACCGCTATACGTATCTACCAGTACCTATGTACACATATATATCAACAATACTGTGTATGTAGTAATTAAGGTTTCATTTTGAGCGTCGGCCATAGACTAACACATAGTATGTATATCCGATACGTTGAATCATCGGCCATCTTTAGAAGATGCTCTACCTCCTATCTTCATTCTGTTCCAGTTTTGTCCAGAAACAGCATCATCAGAGCCAAATTGACGATAAACTAATCAATAATGCTACATCAATAATGATTATGATGACACCACGTTGGTATATTGCGATCTAGATTTGTGAGCCAAGTTCTTGCCCAGCATGTCAGTTCACGTTCACGTCGGAAGTGAGCTTATCCGTGGGACAGTTTTGATCACTATAGGGCGGCGATGTCTTTTTTGCTTTCATATCCATAAATACTATCTTATTGACAATGTATGGAAACAAGTCATCTCTGTAATCCACACCAACAATAAAAAGTAAGTGATCTACACACTAAGGCAAGTATGTTAAGTTCTAGAACGGGGCTATACATAATACATGATGTAGATTATGTGACGTGTACCACACTTCACAACTATATTTGAATAGTAAATGAACCTGTTTTCTAATCAAATTGATAATCATGATATATTGGCATTGACAGAGAATGTTTTGTCTTGGGACAGCAAAAAGCTGTTTTGATTCAAGTTGCTATGTATGGTTGCAGCGTAATTGTAAGGGTTCGTGTACCCTAGCCCTAAACAGCTAAACAGGATCATCTGATCTAGACGAGAAAAGAAAAATAATAAGCAAACAGAGAAACATCGTTACACGACCACTACTATTTGACACACTATCGCGTATTTACCAATAATAAAACTGAGTAAGCAAACTACGTGGCTAATATAGAAGTATAGCATATTAATCAAGGGCGTCTTAATAAAAGGAACTAGAATCTATAGCCAAGTATCTAGAGCAAAATGGTATCCATGGCCCAGCCGCAGCTGTGTAATGATTTGCACGGCGTCTTGTCCCAATATAACAGTACGATGCGGCAGACTTCATGATGGAAGGAAGGAAGAAAAGTGAGATATGAGATAACCCCGGACTGTGACTGGCCGAGATCTTGATAGACCGAAGGCGAGTGGTAACCAGAGAGTCAGTACAGAAACCCAAGACTATTCGAAGCTCTTGGGAAACATTTGGTTGCAACTCCCCGCATAAGTACAGCACGATTAACTGGCATGGCATGGAAGAACAGAAAAAATAACAAGGAAAGCCATCGTGACATGTATTGCTACGAGTGTTTTTGCCGACACAGACACCCAAGACTGCTGTTTATTTTATTTTATATATTCCTATAATAATTTATCAAAGCCCAAGTTCTCTTTATGATCATAGGCTCTTGTTTATTTCCGCGTATGGATTTGTGTTTTTGCCGCCGTATCCCTTCGATGCAAAAAGGGCAATATTTTGTAAATTTTATTTTCTACTGGCGGGTCTAGGCCTGTAATCTTTTCTGAAAAGGTAGCTTGCATACTAGTACGTATTAGCCACATATTATTAGCTTCAAAGATTAGCGTTCCTTTCCTGAAAATTGACGAAGGTAAGCATATATTGGCCAATGAAAAAAAAAAAGGTTAAAAGTGACAAATCGCCGTTACTTCCGTTCCGGCTTTGGATGAGTATCTTGCGGTCCTCGTTCGAAAAGTCACCGAATTATCTCGGCGGCCTGGTTCACCGCAAATATTACTGCGCTGGCAGGCTGTGGAATTGGCAATATCGATGATCTGTAGGTGTCGTATTATTGGCGCTTCCTTGAAAATATGAAGAGTACAAGAGATCGGGTTACGGGAAAGTGAGATCTGGCTTTTTTAATTTTTAATTTTTTTTAATTCATTTATCTTATGGAGCTATAGAGCTATGAGGATGTGAGATCTGGCTAGTTGGGAATAAAATTCAAGTAAAAAAAAAAGCATGGTGGTTTCGTCATAGTGTCGCATTAGTTGGAAAAAAAAAACCCTTGTTCCTTGTCCTAGCCATGTGTTTTCGACGACTTTTACTTTAAACCCCAAAGGGCAGAAAAGTACCAGAATTAGCTTCGGTAGTGCGCTTAAGAAAATACGAGATTTAACCTCAACCAAGTGAGCTGAATCTGGGACTTCAACGCCATCATAGCAGCATCCAGCAGGATGACAGGAGACAAAGCTAGCCAAGCAGTAGTTCATAGGAGCTAGGGCCGTAGTCGAAAAACAAATAAAACAAACTGCTTTAGTGATGACGATGCCGAAAAAGGCTGAGTTCCTCCACTGATCCTGAAGCGTTGTCAGTTCGCTTTGGTGCGACATGGACTCGGTCATCGGGAAATATCGCTACTAACACAATGTTTCCCAACACTACAGCCTCGCAAGCAGCACAAGATTATCACCCTGTTTCCGTTTTTCTCTGGTGTATCACATGTGTCCTGTAGCGGACTCAAAACATGGGTCTCGTGATCGATGCAGACTCGGACAACGCACCAGAAACGAGACGCAAGAGACGGGGCTTTCTGTTTCTTGGGTTGTTTCTTGGGCGGCCACCAGCCCGCAAGTCTTCAATGCTACATGCACATACACGTGCATATGCAGCGTCTCTGCGTGGACACCACCAGTCCAGCTTACATATATGGGTCAGCGCTTTGTGGTCTCGACATAGCCTATTAGATGTCCTACCTCGCACCAGAGAGCTACCAACGAGATTGTACGATGACCCCGATATGAGAGACGGCATACTTGACCACTAGTGGTACTCTTGCTGTCCGGTACCGACTATTCTCATAAGCCCTGATAAGGCAGGCTTTGTTTGTGGAGTCACTATAGGGTGGAAGATAAAATTCACAGCACAAGACTACCCATATCTTACGTTGGAGCAGCTGTCGGCTGACGCCATATGGCTTTACAGGCTATATATTGATCGTTATAAACAGTAGTATCTTGCTTGTCATCTTATATATTGACGATGGAGACCAGATTCCTCTCACCATCTAGCTTGATATGCCAAGACATGTACTACCCGGCTATCAACTCAACAGTCTGGCTGAGGGGTAGAATAACGGACGACGTGATGACCAAATCCTTGCTATGTGTTGTGTATATGTGCAACCGGTTGTAGAACGGTGTCTTGTTAGCAACATGCACCTTGCCAGCTCGCTTGGCTGTGACTATCTTGGCTGTTTTTTCTTCTCTTTTTTTACTAGACAAACATATGTATTACCTAAATACGCACATGGTTTTGGGGAATCTTTCGCCAATTTGAAATAACACATCTCAACGCACGCTACATATGCGTGTTTGCCCGATTCGCCAGTCACCGCAGCCTTGTGTTCGGAACAACACTAAGACCAACTAGAAGCAACACAACAACTGGCACCATGTAGTTTCGTTAGCAGCCAAGACTTGCAGCATCAGGTCACATCACGTTTGCAGATATCTAGACCTCCTATTTCACACCTATCCATCTTGGTGACTTCGTTACTGTGCTCTAAGGAGTACACCAGCTTGGACGGGTTTACGCCTATCGTTGCGGGAGGATCCAAGGTCTAAATCAGGTTCCGAAAGTGCATAAAGGCCTAAGGACCTAAGGATCCCCGAGAACTATAGTGGCTATCTTGAGCCATTCTCTCGGTTGCCTTCGTCCGGTTATTTTTATTTTTCTTCTTGTTAGAGACCTACCATGACGATATAACGTGGTATGTGGCATATAATTCCAAGACAACAATGTTCGATACTATCCTGTAGACAACGAATAGCTTCCAAATATATGAAATAGGAATGGTTTGTGGTGGCCATTAGACTGACGGAGACTTCATCGAAACAGGCTAGCCGCTAAATATGTAGCTCTTGCTTGGTCTTTAAACTATCGAGCTAGGTATACGTGATCGTATTATGTTATTCGGTGGCGTATTTCAGGTTTTTGGCTAAGATTAAAGATGGCTTCAGCTGACGAGAAGAAAATATAATAGATATGTATCATTATGAATTGCTAAAAGCGACAGCTTGAATATATAGATCGCAATCTCTCTGCCTCTCCCCTCCAGTGAAAATCCCGCTATTTGTCTCTACAGCCGAGTCATACAAGAAAAGGACTGGAGAAACGGCCCATAACAGATACTAAAGTTGCCGGCCCGAGAGCGACATTTAAGACCTTGACTCTGGTAAAAACTGGTACCTTGGTTTCTGTCTGTCGTTCTATCCCTTGATTGGCGTTGATATATTCTATAGCTAGCTATACTGAGGGTCACTAACTCTTTACAAATCAAGATTTAGAGACCAAAAATGTAATTAAAACCATGGTGGAAAGCCAAAGAATGGCACAGAGGGGCATGGCCATAACGATCAACCTGCAAAGACGCAAAGGTATATGAATGAGTATTGTATATCCTCATTAACTTTGAAGGCTTGAGCGTACAATTATATCATGCTGACAATATAAACCATGATTTTCACCACCGCTTAGTTCGTAGTTTAAGTCGAAAATCGCTTTAACAATCATAGCTGAACCACTGGGTAAGGTTCTATTGCTTCATGCTAGAGAGAACTCAATGTTTATGTCCTCTTTGCGTAGCTTCTTTCCTGATAGTGATTTGTTCTTTGAGAAGAGAGGCAAATACATACACCAGTTACCTGTAGTATACATATTTACAAACTACGCGGAAGAGGAAATGGTCGAAAAATGAGGAGAGAGGCGTGTGCTTTGCTTGGGGTTACTGGTAGGGGTAAGGGGCGTGTAAGCGAGGTACATAAAGAGAGAAGAAACCAAGTCAAGAATTTAACAGCAAAAACGGCAGCAGTGCTATTATCTGTATTCTGTATGTAGTTTTTCTGTATCTCCAGTCTATTTTCTTGTGCCGTCCACTCCATGTACTCCTCTAGGCGTGGCCACGGCGATGCTATCTCGACAGTCCAGAGCCGTTTCAGTGGGTACGAGTAACAGCTGCATGCTGGAGCGTAAAGACAGGTAGCGAGCCAGCATCGAGCAAAACACGGCGTTTAAGTAGTAGGAGCAAGTACCGGTACTAGTTATTTCCAACAGAGAGAAGACTACGAAGAGGAGGGGGGTGTGTTGTCGAGGGCCTACAAACAGCCAAGTCCATGGACAAAGCAAAAGAAACACAAGCAAAGGCTCGAAGAGTATAAGAACCTGAATGTGCGCTCCCTTTCGCCAGTATATCGAGAACAGGCTCGTTCATCATCATTCCCCCTCCCCCTCAACTCTGGCATACAGCTTCCTGCTCTTTGACTCGGCAGTCGTATCCCACATTGCTTCTTTCCTGTTCTTTCTTGCCCCTCTTTACCATGACTCCCAAGACCAACGGCCGCGGCGGTGGCATGGGCAATACGCTCCGCAACGAACTTGTTGCTGCCATTGCCGAATTCTGCGGTACTTTCATGTTCCTCTTCATGGCCTTTGCCGGCACCCAGAACGCCCTCAACTCGTCGCAGAACTCTGCTGGCACCAATGGCCCCAATGTCCCTACTTTGTTGTACATCTCGTCATGCTTCGGTGTGTCTCTGGCTGTCAACGTCTGGGTCTTTTACAGAATCTCTGGCGGCATGTTCAACCCAGCTGTAAGTGCTATTTTATATGCCCATAAACCTGCAATCTTGTATATCCAATGTTTTCTTTCGTCTCCTTTACCATACTGCCCGTCTATCAAACCAAACCCTGGCTTTTTTTTTAAGTTGTATCGTTGTTGGTGCTCCCGGGCCTTGATCAACTTCCATGGCCCCTGCTCTACACTTCTCTTCTTATTCATTCTGGAACACTTACACTGACCGGCGTATTGCTCTTTTCTCTTGTGTCGACAGGTCTCCGTTGCCCTAGCGCTCATCGGAGCCATCACTCCCCTCCGCTGCGCAATTGTTATCGTCACCCAGCTTGTAGCCGGCATTGCAGCCGCCGGCATGGCAGATGCCTTAATACCCGGCCCGCTAACCGTAGTCAACACTCTTGGTGCCGGCGTCTCCAAGGCCCAGGGCGTCTTCCTGGAGATGTTCCTGACTGCCCAGCTGGTCATCGTCGTATACTTCCTAGCCGTTGAGAAGCACAAGGCCACTTTCCTTGCTCCCATCGGCGTTGGTATGAGTGTTTTCATGGCCCATATGGTCGGTGTCTATCTGACTGGCTGCTCGATCAACCCTGCGCGTGCTTTGGGCCCTGCTGTCATTGCAGGCTTCCCTGGCTACCACTGGATATACTGGCTGGGTCCTCTCATGGGCGCTCTGCTCGCCTATGCTGTGTACAAGGTGCTCGTCATTCTTCAGTATGGCAGTGCTAACCCCGGCCAGGACGGATACGATTGGGAGATGAGCGCGCTGCAAGAGCAGTGGCTTCTTCATAACAGCACTCACAAGGTCGGACCTCCCTCAACGGCTGATGGCTCTGTTCCCGTCCAGCGTCCGTTGAACCCAGCAGCTATGCACGAGGTGTAAACCTGGGCAACAAGCAGCAAGCTGGCCATTGTTTACATTGAAACTCAATGCGTCTTTGTGCTGAGTGCAACTTTGTGCTTGCATTTTCTGTTTCTGGGCGTCGGACGCTCAGTATCAAACACTTACATGCAGGCCAGGTTCGGTTTGCATATATATGCAATATAACTCCCAGAAGCATATTTGGGAACCCATTGTCTACTTTGGGTCATCTAATGCGAAGCAGCAAGTTTTGCTGTAGACGGCTGCGTGTGCCCTCTTGTCTCCTTTGATCCTCTACATTCCTACTACGACACATCAACCTCATCTCATGTCTTCACCACCTCTATCCTTCCCTTTAACGACATATCATTCATCTTACGAACAGTGCTCGGGCACTTGCTCTCTTTCACTTGCAGCCTGTGGTTCCCAAAGCATGTTGTTTCTTCTTTTGCTCTTCTTGTCTGTGTATTGACTCCCCTTTCCTTTGTTTTCTTGCTTTTTTTCCCCGATGGTTATAAATTAGATTCGAACAATAGCGTTCGAAGTTGCATAATGGGCCGGCCAACTGTGTCGGCGACGCATATGGGGGCAGATGACGATAGTCTTTTTTCCTTTTTCTTTTTCTTCCTGTTTTTGTTTTTGTTCTCAGAGTTGCACTATCCGGGAGGCAGGGGTTGTTTGCTCATGTTTTGAGCCTTTGTCTTGTCTTTGCCCTTTTACGGCACAGTTGACAACTAGCCGCCTTTGTGTTGCGATGTCATCCTGGCTGTCTGTAGACTGGCCAGATGTTAATGGGACAGAGACACACTGTCCTCTGGGATGCTTGTATATCGGTTGTTGGTATACCGCCCAGTTTGCATTGTATCAATTTGTATAGTTATGCTCTCCTAATCAAGATATAGTTCATAATCATGCCTGTTCGCTTACCTATAAAATGCACGAAAAATAGCATGTTTCCTCATTGCTGGCCGCAGCCGATGCGGTCTATTCGCGGTCTAGACTCTCATTCCTGACGACGAGAATGCTAGAAGAAAACAACGATTGTTGCTCGATATAGTGCCGCCCATCAATTCTGAATGAGACATAGGAAACATCCTTTGTATGTCGGGTTGCGGCGTGTGGTGTTTTGGTTGTTATCAAGGTCAAAGCCAGGCACTTTGCCACGTATATAAAGTGTAGCTGACAGCGAAACTACGCCGTAGGGTTTCAGGCCAGACGTTGCATGCCAAATAGCGCTCTGTCCAAGGCAGGTATCGATTTATATGAAGCCAAAGACATGTCGTTGTGCGATCTCTCGTAAGGCTTAGGGTTTGTCCGGGAGGTGAGCATAAGACTGCGGGTCTATCATCACAGTGACGTGATGATCAACATCGGAGCAGGAGTTGCAAGAATCAATCAAGGCTCGTGCCTGAAAAAATCCACGCGACGAGGCTCAAAGCTCCAGGGAACAAGTGCGACGTACATATGGAAGATGTGCAGTTCAGCATAAAGCAAGTCATTATCAACACAGTGCTATCTAAGGCGCATCACTCTCCACGGTGATTATGTATGATGTCTAAAGCTTCTATGAGGAAAAAAAAACCAAGGCTCATACTGTGGTGTTGAAGATGTCTGATAAAAAAGAAGGAAACTTTCAGCTGTTCTCATGGCGGCTATGGAAATTAATGGCTTGGCTCGTGTAACTGCGCTGGAGCTTAAGGATTATAGCAGCTATGGCAGCTATTTTCCAGGGCTTGAAACCTATCAGTTAGCCTCTTGTTTCTAGTACTCGGTGGAAAGGATAGGGCTTTCCTTCTAAGGGGTTAAACTCAATTATGGAGTCCCTTCCTGTCTAACCAATCAATTTAATAATTGCTCCACCACTCTAGATAAGCCTCAAGACAACCACCAAGACAGCTCTATGTTGGCAGAAAATTGATAAATTGAGAAGGAAAAGAGAAAAATATTCATATCTAACCTGTCTAGACTTCTATAGTCTGGGAGGCGGTTTTCCGGATCAAGTAATATTTCTGTAATTATTGAAGCCTAGACAAGGCCCTCCATATATGAGCTGGCGATTGGTTGGGCTAGGCAGTTTTTTGTATATTTTATATTTAATTCATTAATCTTATAGAGCTATAGAGCTATGAAGATGTCTGGGCTAGGTAGTTATTAGTGGACATAGGTATATATATATATAACGTGGAATCCATGAGTAACTGTCCCGTAGGTTCCAAGATAGCTATAGTATCACTTACTATGCCATCGGCCTAAGCTTACTTCTTTACCTGGAGATATACTCAAAAACTCTCCCGTATTATTCTATTTCTTTACCATCACCATCATGACCTCACCATGCCATGGACTCGAGCCCCGCGAGGACCTCGACATGCTGGTGGTTGGCGCTGGCATAAGCGGCATCAACAGTGCATACCGCCTGCGTGAAGCCTTCCCAACCAAATCTATGGCTATCTTGGAAGCTCGCCCGACAATTGGCGGCACATGGACCTTCTTCAAGTATCCTGGCTTCCGATGTGATTCCAACATGGTATGCTATGGTTTCTACTGGCATCCATGGCCACATCTCGATGCCGTAGTCGCGGGAGACGTTATTGCCGACTACATAAAGGAGGCTGCGGAGCAGAGCGGCCTGATAAAGAAGGTCCGCCTAGGACACCGCATGATAGCCGCCAACTGGAACTCTGCAACCGATCGCTGGGAGGTAACCGTCGAAGTCGCCGAGTTCGAAGATACAGACCCGCAGCGTCGCACAGCCACACCACCAACCACGTACCTTCTCACGACCAAGTTCCTCATGGCTACGACCGGATACTACAGTTACGAGCGCGCCCTCGACTCACCCGTTCCCGGCATCGCCGACTTTGGCGGCACCGTTGTACATCCCCAGTGGTGGCCACAGGACCTAGAAACCGCGGGTAAGCGCATTGCCCTGGTGGGCTCGGGAGCTACGGCTGTGACATTGTTCCCCGTGTTGGCCGAGACGGCTGAGCACATCACACTTGTGCAGCGCAGCCCCTCGTACATCCTGGACATCAAACGTCGTAACCCCATGATAGCAATGTTTAAGCGCTGGCTCCCGCTACAATGGGCCCATCGCTTGGGGTGGTACAACGCCGTCGTTGTCGAAAACGGCTTCCGGTTGTTGGCTCTGCATTTTCCCGAAAAGGTTAAATCCATTATCAAGGATTCTGCCAAGGCTATACAGGGAGATGACTATCCAGGCGATGTCCACTTCACTCCTAACTACGAGCCAATGACGCAGCGGACGTGTATGACGCCCGACGGCGAGTTTTTCTGGGCCTTGAAGCGGCCCAACACCGAAATTGTCACCGCGCATATCGATACGGCCACCAAGACCGGTCTTAGATTGAAAGACGGCACCGAGATCCCCGCCGATATCATCGTCACTGCTACGGGAATGTATGTGCAGATCCTCAACGGTATCACGCCTTCTATCGATGGCGAGCCCTTGATCTTTCAAGACCATTTTGCCTGGCGTGGCTGCATGCTGGAAAGCGCTCCCAATATTGCTATGATGATCGGATACACCTCGTTGACTTGGACTACCGGCATCGATAAGATGGTCGAGATTGTCGTCAATGTGATCAAGCATATGGACAACATTGGCGCAACCCGTGCGACTCCTGTCATGGATTGTAACCCTGATGATTTAAACTCGCAGCCCGTCATGTATTCAGGGGCTTCGTATGTGATTGCGTCGGCTTCTAGAATACCTAAAAGTGGTCGTAAATCTCCGTGGTATGGCAGATGGTCTCTGATCTGGGATTGGTGGCAGAGCGTTGTCGGAGACATTCACCAAGGCATGTCCTACCACGTTCCAGACAAGAAAAAGGATTGATTTTTAAAGGATTTATTTATTTTTTATTAATCTTATAGAGCTATAGAGCTATGCAATTGTAAAAGAAACAACAAGCAAAACAATAAAACATAGCAGAAAAACAGTTAGAAACAATGAACAAGACATAAAAACAACTCAACAACACCACCCATCATCAAGAAGTGCGACTGGTTCACCCTCACCGGCAACACCATCGTTGGCCACTTCTTCTCTCTCCTTAACTCATGCCTGTTTTTTGCGAAATACTAGCAAGGCTTGCTGGTGCTTCGCCTTACTAAATAGATCTTCGATTTTAATCTCACCATCACAAACCTCTTTCAACTCTTGTCTCTGCTCAAGCCACATATCACAGTCCAACACCAAGTGCTGAATAGTTTTAATGTCCAGCTGATAATGTCGACACATGCTACTCGATACCTTGCCTATGGTCTTTAGGTACGGCAGGTAAGCGCCCTTCCCTGTTAGAAGCTGGTAGTAGGCTGTTGTCAGCCTCTTCTCGCCCTCAATCGGATTCAGATCACTCACTCCTGTCTTCCCAAGAGACCGATAGTGATTCCCAAGTTTGTCGATATCACGGTTGATCGGTGCGTCCCAGAGGTTGAAGATGTTCTCTTTTATCTTTTTCTTGATGTACCCAGTGGTTGCGATAGAGGTGCATACTCTTTTTTCAAGAGCCTCTTTTGCAAGCCTATCCACTATCTCATTTCCTTCTATTCCAACATGGCCAGGACACCAGTGTATTTCTATACTAGTGTCGAGGTCTTGGAGGCTTAGCTTCTCTATGAGGTTTGTGAATATACCAGGCTTCTGAACTCTTTGGATGGCAGCTTGGCTATCGACAAAGATTAGGACTCTTTTCCGTATTGACAGCTTTCGAACATAGCAAAGGGCTTTGTAAATCGCATAGCTTGTGTAGCCTGCAACCTCGGCATAAGGGCCCAAGACATTTGTCTCTTCCAAACGCACCGTTTTATTGTCAATATCGACAAAGGCATAGGAAGATTTATCACCCTCCCTTGACCTGTCAGTATAAAGACAATAGGCTTCACCAAACTATAGGGTCTCTAAGGTTGCCAGGTGGATTTCTTTTGCTTCTTCTTTTTGGCTTTAGGGATGTGTGTTGTGATAGGTGTTGCCTCCCATACAATTTCAGCTCGCTGAAATGCCTTGAAAGGTATTAGGTACTTGATGTCCACGGAAATTGCTTGAACTTGTAACTCTCGCTTCAATTTGTAGGGACCTAAAATACCAAGAGACTCGATATCGGACTTAGAGTTCAGGCGGTCCTTTGTAGGTTGGACGCAAAGACGTATATGGTGGTGCTTGGGAAATTGTAAAAGTCTAGTTGCTTTCGCACTTAAACCTCTATGATTCCGCGAGATCTGTTGAGTTCCCATTAGGGTTTTGGTTGCCTTAAGGGCTCGGTCTTGAGCGTGCTCACTGAAATCCAGTTGACAGTCTAGCCAGCTTCCTAGCCATTTGATCTTCTCTGATAGATGGATTGTCGTCCCTAGGACGTCGATGTGTTCATTGCTTGTTGCTTTACTCCTTGTTAAATGCAGAAGCTCAGTCTTGGAACTCTCAAACTCGACGGAACTATCGTCGGCTTGCCTGGTGAGATCTTCAACAATGGCCTCTAGAGCTCTGCAATTTCTCGCATAGCTTTTCGAAGCTACCGTAATCAGAATATCATCAATGTGTGAGAGCTGAATGCCTTGAACTTGCATGAATTTGGGAATGTTGATTTACTAGACTGTATTTTCACGGTACTTTTTTACTATAGATACATTAGTGTTAGGATTAGGTGGTACAAATATTATTGATGCTAATTTCATGTTGATGTCATTGACTCGTTACTGAGTTTCAGATAGAAGCAAACCTCCCAAAACTCCAGATTCCTTATATTCCAAGATGACCTCGTTCTTCCCTAACCTGTGGTATTGACTGAAACCCTATTCGAAAAAAAATAGAATCCTCTACCGGCCAACACGGATGACACCCGCAGCCATAAGCTTCTGGATCTTGGTGCGCACACCAGGGTTGCGCATGTGCTCCTGGAGAGCAGCAGGGTCTCCCTGTGCCTGTTGGAGGATAGCGTTCATGACGGGGTCTTGCATGATGCTCATGATATCGGGATCGCGCATGATACGCTCGCGAGTCTGGGCCTCGGTCTCACCGTCACGGGCAGAGTACATGGCGGAGTATGACTTCTGCATCTGGGTCTCGATCTCACGGGCGTTGGCGCTGGCGTGGTGCTCAGAGTCAACAAGAAGAGCCTCTTCACAGGCATCCACTGACTTGGGGTACTCGCGCATGGTGAAGAAGACCTGGGCCTTGCGAATGTAGGCACGAATGAACTTGGGGTCGATCTTGATGGCAGCGTTGCAATCCTCGATAGCCGAGGGAAGCTCTAGCAGCTTGGCGAAGGCGGCGGCACGGTTGCTATAACCGCGAGGGTCGGTGGGAGCACGCTTGATCATCTCGCTGTAGGCGCTAACAGCACCAGGCCAGTCTGACTCCTTGAACTTGGTGTTGCCCAGAACACGGGCCTCCTCGGCCTTCTCAGGGTCGATGTAGGCAAGACGAGTATCCTCAATTAACTTCTTCTCGGCGGCGCGCAGTTTGCTGACAATATCGGGAGTGCGGTGCTCCATGAGAGACTTCTTGTAATTGTCAATAGCCTCCTGCATCTTACCTAGTCTCTCGTAGGCAAGACCGATACGGGCGTAACTCTTGGCAATCGTCTTGAAGTCGGCGAAGACCGCACGGCCTTCCTCAACGGCCTTGGTGCAAGCGTCTACACAGGCCTGGAAATCGCCCTTCTCGAAGTTGGCAGCGCCAAGGTTGTTGAGGTAAGTGATATCCTTGTACAGTTCCCAAGCCTTAGTGTAGTGAGCAATAGCGACATCGAAGTTGCGCTTCTTGTAGTTCTCAGTGCCCAGGGCCTTCTCTTTGTCAGCGGCCTCCTTCGCCCGCTTCTTCTCCATGGCCTCCTCGTCAACTTCCTCCTCCACGGGCTCTGGTTCGGGCTCGGCGACCTTAGGAGGGGGGGGAGGAGTGGCGTTCTTAGGCTCGGGAGCGTCACCCATTGGAATATCGACAGTCTCGGCGCCCTCGGGGGCGGAGTCGCGCACATCCATTTCAACACCCATAGCAACGCCAAGAACCTGAATCATGCGAGGATCACTGAACAGGTCGGGAGAGCCCTGAGGGTTGCTCTGGAGTTGCTGAATTTTGGCCATGAATGAGGGGTCAGAAAGGTAGCTGGCAGTTTTAGGGTTGGCAGCCAACTTAGCGATAAGGTTGGGATCGCTGAACATCTGACCAAAGCCGGGGACAGCACCGCCAGCCTCGGCCTCCATGGCCTTATTGACGGAATCAAGACCGGATTTGAGCTGGGCATTGTTGGGGTCAATCTTGAGACCCGCCTCATATGCGTCGTTGGCGCCAACTAGATCGCCTTTGCCGTGCAGAGCAGTGCCCTTGCGGCCCCAACCCTTGGCCCAGTCGGGCTTCAGCTCAGTGGTCTTGTTCGCATCGTCAAGGGCATTGGTCCAGTCCTTCTTGGAGGCGTAGGCGGCCGATCTGTTGGAGTAGAGAATGTGGTTGGAAGCGTCGAGAGCGATAGCTTGGGTGAACTTTTCACTGAAGCACGATAGTTAGCATATGTAATGGGTAGTATTGGGAAGTTGAGCCATGGTTCCTTGTGTGACATGACGCGCCAGTGCCTTTTCTGCCCCTCCATGGCAGGTTGACATGGAGAATGCGAGGGGCAAAAACACCTGAGCACATAGAGCGAGATGTCGAGGAAGAGGAAATAGTAGACAGGATTAAGAAGACATACATAGCCTCATCGAAGTCTTTAGCCGCGATGGCCTTGTTGCCAAGGGCCTTGAGCTCATCGGCAGTCGACATTTTAGGGAAGTAATAATGATATCAACGCTGGGAAACTAGATGGAAGAAAAACGAGAATAACGCAGCGAGGGATACGCTGTGTTAAATTTTGTAGACGAGGGGTATCGTAGAAAGGAAGATACAAAACTAGAAGAGAATGTTTTTTATTAGTGTTAGATACAAGAAGAAATGGGAAGCACAGAATTTGGACGTACAAAATTACAGGCCCGACCAATTTATGTTGTTGGTGATTGCATTTGTAGAACCTTCAAGATTCTATTGTCTATGGAGTTGGGCAATAGCGGTTCACCATCGTGAATTCTAGGTGGTTCTATGAGGTTGCGCCCTCTAATTGGCTAGCGTACAGGGGTCCATGACTTTCAGGGCTTGCTTTTATGGCAATTGGCCCGCAGTTGCCCCACTTGTCTTACCGAACGCTCTACGTACATATACACATACAACGCCGATTTAGGTTCTAATTAAGATATCAACAGCAGTAAATCTATCTCTCGAGTCTTCATGGCATTTGTTAATTGACTAGAATAAAGTTAATGATTCTCGGTACTGTGACGCGGTTATCCAAGCCTTTCAGTCTCAGACTCTATGAGGGTCTTTGTCGAAGAACGAACACTGCTCCGTTTTATTTCTACATGAAGATCACGTGACCCACCCCAATAGCCAAAAAATGTTTCCCACCGAACGACATCATCGGGTACTTTGTAGCCCAAACTAGCGATTACTAGATAGAGCCTTGCCCGAATTCTCAGCCTCATCACTATAATTGAGCAAATCCTGCATTGTGAACTCCAGTCTTCAAAACTACCCTCAACACGTCTTTTTCTTTCTTTTTTCTGAATCTCATAACCCATTACAATGTCCATGTTTGGTTTTGGTCAGCGCCAGCCCTCGTCGGCTGAGAAGATTGCCATGGTTGAGTCGGAGTTCCGTCTGCACATCAACATTCTAGACAGGTACGTATCAAGCTTGAGATGAATCGGTTCACCCGGGCTGGCCATCAAAATCATATGCTAACAGTCCTTTCCATAGAGTCACCCGTACTTGCCAAGTCAAGTGCCTTGACCAGGAATTCCGTGAGGACTCTCTGGCTAAGTCTGAGTCGACTTGCCTGGATCGTTGCGTTGCCAAGTTTTTCGAGACTTACATGAAGGCTTCTGAGACCATGCAACAGAAGCAGCAGGAGGCTGCTGCTCGTGGTCTTCCTCGCATGTAAAAATAAAACCAAACAAAATCTTGAATAAACAAGATATACTCTTTCTTACATTCCAATCACCTGGGCGCACTGTTCCCGGCCTGTATAAAAGAAACGATCGACATGGTACCAACTACTCTCTCTAACAGAGGGTTATCTGAAGAGCTTTTCAGTATCGAGAAGCTATCTTTGCACCTGGCTCATCTGGCCGTCTGAGCACTCTCCAGCTCTTTGTAACATTAGACATTTGATAATGATCAACTATTTAAAACAACAAATTTCCGGGTATTAATATATTGATAGACTTGAAAATGCTTGGCTACTTCTGGCTACGGAGTTATGATAATGCGTTGTAGCTCCTATCATAGCTAGGCATTGCGATAAAGATGGGATATCTAAACTGCATGCATTATTATGACTACTATCCTTGAGTTATCATAGTGCAACTACTGTGATTCTCTTTCTGTTTGTAGAATATTAAGACCTGTCCCAATACCAGTGACCGATCGGACAAGCCAATGTATCCAGCTTTCCTGTTCGAGATGTGATCGTAGTTCGTCAGCCCGGTTTTCTAGCCGAACAACTTGCTGTCTGAAATGTTCCACTCCACTTTCAACGTCATCCACCTTATTCTCGAGACCATTCATCTCGTAATCCAAACGCGCTAGCAACGTCTCGAGGTCTCTGATGCTTTCCATAAGTATAGTCCTCTCTTGTGTGATGATATCATTGGACGAAAAAACCATGTGGTCATAACCTTCAGTGACTTGGTCACGCAATGCTCGTATCTCCTGGTCTTCCTGTGTGAACCGGGACTCAAGTTCACCAAGTCCAGCGAGAGTTTCTATGGCCCAGGGTTGCAACTCAGACTTGATCCCTTGAACATCGCGGCAAAACACTCGGGCGATTTCGATCAAGCACCCCGTTTCTTGAGAAGAAGGTACAATATCAAACATGGGTGCGACTTCTTCCCAGCGAAGAATAGCATCTGTAGCTTCAGAAAACGAAGATCTCCGCGGCCATCGTGCTATGTTACGTGGAGGCCGCTCTATTGTGGCATGGACACTATGGCGGCGTATGAATTTTTGGGTGCGTGCCGATACTGCATCTGCCTGTTTAAGCCATTGAGCCCCATGATTATGGTTTCTTGTTGTTGTATCAATGACTCTCGGACTTTTGCTTTCGGACTCGCCAACCAAGCTTGCTGATCGACTACTGTCGAGACCCTTTTCAATCGGGGTTTCACTGCTGGCAGGATCTAGCTGGCTTTGACGGGCATCGGTAGGTTTATCAGGTCGCGTATTCGGCAAGTATATCTCCGGTGTCTTATTCCAAGTGAACGCTCTGCCGGGTCCGTTGAATCCAGGAACCAGAGTAACTGGAGAAGCGACCACAGGATCCAAGCTTTCCTCTTTGCCAGATTTAGCAACACGACGAGAACCCCCCACAGCATCTTTGATGCGTCCCCGAGCATCACTCATTCTTCCAGTCACAGACTTGAAGCGTGTCTTTTTTTCTCGATTCTCGTTGGGACTATCCTGGTTCACGCTATTTGGGGAAAAGGGAGCAGCGACAGCAGTTTGTGCGATGACACGATCATCTTTGCTAGTAGATTCTAAGTTTTCACTCAATGGAACACTACTTGTTCGTTGCGATGCCAGGTTCAGAATTATTTGCTGTTGCTCCTTTTCTTTGGCAGCCATCTGAGCGCTGCCGATTTCAGCGCGTTTCTCGTGTGTAGTTTCGACAGTCGAGCGCTTCGCTTTGCCAAACCATAGCCATTTTGGCGTTTCACCATAGGCAAAGTCCACAAACTTTCCAATGTCTAAAGTTTCGATCTCACTGATGCCTTTGTCGCGTCCAGCTACCATGCCCATAACAATCTCGCCTCGTTTACCTCCTATTTCAGCAACGGTTGACTTCACTGCCCTCGGGACAGCCCATCCCTCGTTAGCTGCAGCTTTAGCAGTTACACCTTGCAGCCTGAACAACGTATCACGGTCAATTATTCCGGTTCGCTTCATCTTCTGGTACTTTTGGAAGTGCGATACTCCACGCATTGTGCTCTCGATCTCAAAGGCATCCTTAGGTACAGTAGCCCCAGCGGAGTTTAGGCGGTTTCGTGCTCCCATCAGAGTACCAAGAAGGGCTGAGACTGTTGTAGGTCCGAGTATTCCATCGGATGGTTCCAGGTTGTAGTATTCAGCACCGATATCTGTCCACCAATCACTGATAGCCCTCTCCGTTATATCGCAGAGAAGGCCGTCAATGTATATAGGCTGCAGCTCACCAAACACCACAAGTGCAAGTTGGCACACTCGAACAAGTTCCATGACTGCCTCCGAGATATTGATGCTTTCGTGAATGCGATACATCGAATAGAAGTTAGCCTGTGTTCCAGGTGTCGGCTCGTTGAGAGTTAGGCCTGTACGACCGGAGCAGCCCATGCGCTTAAGGTTCTCATTAACAATGAACGTTTTCTGGTATTTTCGGATATCTCCATCGGGCACGAGGATTGTCGTCAGCGCAGATGGAAAACTGCTGAGATTTGTTGTGATGATTTCGCCGTCTAGGTTTGTCATTCGTGGTCGTGCATGGAACTGTTGTATGGCCTTGAAGTACAATTTCAAGCGGGCAGGCCAAAGAGCCTCATCTTCGGGCACTAGAATCACACCAACAACGATACTGCTTTTATCATCTCCAGTGTATGAAGCAATAACTGTGGAAGGCAACTGTCGCGAGCACGCCCATTGTTCGACGATATAAAGTTCGTAGTTGGTTAATATGGCGCACGGCTCTATAATTTGTACTAGCGGATCTTCGCCGAGGTACCTATAATAGAGAAATATATGGTCAGACTTTACACTCCGTTTAGATATTCTGGACTAAGAGAGGCATACTTAAGAGCGACGGGATCCGGTATAATCAGGCGCTTTTGAGTCATTGCGCTCAATTCGAGAGTTGCCTTACTTCCCATATCTCTTGTTTCTTCGATGGACGGACGCGACGAGGAGTTGTGCGAATGAAAATGATGGCCATGTCCGTGGCTGTGGTTGCCCAGGTGAAGAGCGCGCACATGATGGTGATCTTCAGCCTTCCCGGGAGGGGGGGCAGAAAAGGCGAAAGCCATATTCGGGGGGCCTGGGACGAAATAAACCTCGAATCCGGGCTCTATGTGATTCTTAGCTGCTTCTAGCGCTGGGGCTATACCTTAGACAGCTACTAGCACTAAGGAGGGTTTCGACTGGCGGTGGCACTGATCGACACTATCTCTGGTTCCATAACCAGTCAGCTTGCTCAGTTAACGGCGCATAATAATGTCGTTCAGAGGCTTCGAGGAAAAGCGCGATGCTTGGGTTTGTAGTGGTAGTGTACAATGTAATGCAAATGCAGTCTTAACTTGCTCCCTGAGAGCATCGTAAAGCCTAGTAGCGCACTTCCAACCATGCACGCAAAGTGACGTATTTGGATTTGTCGCATCACGTGCCAGTAGTGTCGGATAAGATAAAATAGACACCGTGTATATGGCTTAATACACTGTCTTGACGTGAGATTAAGTATGCAACTTCACAGTGTTAACATAATACCACTGCCAGCTATTCTTACCATCCATATGGCTTGTTATTCTATCTCGCTCATCTTTCCAATACCAGAAACAACATGTCATACTAGAAGTATCCATTTACCATACTTGACATCTTTCATAGTCATTAGACCAAATACAATTGTATACATATCCACTCTCGTCAACAAAAGCTTGTTCTTCACCCTTCGTCCAATTAATTCCCATTAGCTGTCTATCCGTCCTACGACAACCTTCGGATACCCGATCGACACCCGACAATTCATTACGAACAACCGACCCCGCCTGGCAATTACACAGAAATGGCATCAAACAAGCCATCACCTCCAGCTCTAGTATTAGCAGAAACCAAAAAAATAAAGAAGGCATCGCTTAAAAGCACTATCAAAGATGCTGATAAACTTATCGCCTTACTCAAGGCCACCCGTGAGCAGGTGGCAAACTGTGTGTATATCTTCTACCGCCATATTATCTTCATTCTACTAACAAGATATCTCTAGCCAAGGTTGGAGGTGCTCTTCATCTCACCAAGCTTTTAAATCCTGTAAAAGGAGCTTTTGACGGCATGAACACCTCATTAAAAGAGGTGTCGAAAAATCAGAAGAACTTGGGAAAGGCTCTAGACAAGGTATAACCCCGAGATATTTCTAGCAATCATCTGTGAAAAATATCATCTAATAAATGCCATATAGCATTTTCCTATTCGTCCATTACCACATGATATCTCGCCCCTACCCGACCACCCTGAATTAATAAATCGAGCAATCGCAATGCATCTTCTACGAGAGGGGCAATTCCCAGTAGCATCAACGTTTTTGCAAGAGGCGAGCTCATTGATACCAAACTCTGAAGGGGACAATATGCTGTCCGCTGTCGAGCCAGGGAAACTCCAGGCGCATTTCCAACGAATGTACCATATCTTAACGGAGGTTAAGAAACACAATCTGGAACCAGCTATGGAGTGGGCCATCCAGAACCGTGTCGCATTGGAAGAACGACAAAGCAGCATTGAATTTGATTTGGCCCGTCTCCAATTCATATGGTTGTGTAAAGGGCCTTCATTTAATGGTCTCCCAGACGACGACAACAACGGGCTAATCGGCGCTCTCAAGTACGGTCGTAAGACGTTCCCTGCTTACCGAGAGCGGCATATGCATGCCATCTCTCAACTCAGTGCTGCTGCTGCTTACAAAACAAACCTTGAAGCTTCTCCATATCGCCATCTCTTCGACATCAAGGCAGCTTTCGAAGATGTTGCCACTGTCTTCACTGGTGAATTCTGTTCTCTGCTCGGCCTGTCCAGTGAATCACCACTCTATATGGCTGTCACGGCAGGATCCATGTCTCTACCACAATATCTAAAGTTTGCCAAGTTGCAAACTCAGAAGACAGAATGGTCCACCACAAGCGAGCTACCATTCGAAACTCCTTTGCCTCGGTCGATGATGTTTCACCCCATCTTTGTTTGTCCTGTGCTCAAAGAACAGACAACATCTAAGAATCCTCCTATATTGATGCCGTGTGGCCACGCTATCTGCAAGGAGGCATTCGTGAGAATAAAGACTCGAGGCTCCAAATTTAAATGTCCATATTGTCCAATGGAAGCAACAGGAGATGATGGTCAGCAAATCCGGTTCTAAAAACAACCTATATCTAAGAACGGCAATAAATACTATTCATCACCACACGTCTGTATAGTTATCTCTATCCAAGTGGTTTTGTTTCTATACCGCTACTAAAACCGTCCCTAAATCTCGTCGTTTCCTTATTATACCACATGACTACCATATATTGTGTACAGCACGTCATGATGGCAGACCTCTCTATTGGAGAGAGGATTGAACTTGTTTGTCTTCCAGCATTAATTTTATACAACTACCAGGAACGTAACAATTTAAACAATAATATAAATAGTAATGACCTATGAAACTACTTGCATCACTATATCTGATATATACAGTAGAATAAAAGAAAAGACGAATGTATGTACGTGGAATACTTCAGAAAGTCGTATCTTTGTAGTACACATAAAAACGCAACTATATATTTGTAAACAAAATAGAAAAATCTTCACAATATCAAACTATTTTTCAGACAAAGACAAACGCACTAAAAAGAAAATACAAATGAACATAGGAAAGCTGAAGGACCCATAAATACAATCCGCCTGAACAGCGGCGATATACATAAGTAGGGCATACAAAACTACAACTACATAAACCAGAAGATGAAAAGATAATCAGGATCTACAGATGAAGGGGGAGAGGAGTACGGCATATCACAACAAGCATTGGGCAGATAATATAAAAGAGAGAAAAAAAAGATGTGTAAGGAAATAAAAAAGGTAACACGTAGTAGATTTGGGTATAAAAGCATCTACAGAATAATGCGCCGGGTACAAATCAAAATGATATAGAAAGCGCAAATAACACGAAGACATTGTAGATCCATACTAAAGGATAGAAGTTATAAAGGAAAAACAAGAAAAAGCAAGAGTTGAAAAAGAAAAAAAGAAAAAAAAGCAAGGAAACAAGATCGTAGGAATACGGTTTTAATGTATCAAGAGGAGAAGATTTAGGAAGGAAATACAGAAATAGCAGACGTGGTAGAGAAACGTTTCAGGTGAATGATGAAGATGCCGAAAGATCTTGTAATGTATACCGTGAAGCTTAAGTTCATGAAAGCCCCAGCATGAAGTAAGCAATATTATCAGATAGTAAGTATATGTGGATGTAGGGGGGTAGATCAGGTTGTTTTGGTTTATATGATTTTTTTCTTAGTTCGTTCGTACATGAGAAAGATTGAAAATAAAGGAAAATGCTTCATCAAGAAAGAAACCCCTCTTTTTTAATCGATCGTCATACGAGAAGCCGGGCTAGGCTTGACATCTACCATGCTGATAGAGTTGTTGTCGGCCTTTTCTGGGTCTGGCTTGGGGGTCAGAAGATGGGGCTTCAGACCCTTGTTGAAGTTGTTCATACAGATGATAGCGTTTGTAATAGTGACCAGAATCAGACCGATAGCGATTACGGCAAATGCAGTCAGGGACTTCTTGACCGGGTAGTAGTCAGTACGGAACTTGTGCTGGTAGATACGGACAAGCTTGAAGATGAAGTAGCTAAGGGCACCCAAATAGAACACCATAATGATGATCATCAGCGGCTTGATCTCGCGACGGCTAGCAAAGGCGGCACCCAGGAGAATGATTACAGTGACAGGAATAACTGCAACAGTCAAGCCGAACTCGGGATCGCCGTGGTTGGTCACAACAACCAGGAATTGGATCATGAATCCAAGGAAGAAGAAGAAATCAAACTTTAGAAGCGCAATGTAAATCTAAAAGTCGATGGGTTAGCAACGTCGATACAAATGATATAGAATTGATGTTGTATCGGTAATTCTTACCTGGTAGTGGAGGTAGCGCTTCTTCATGCGGTAATCAGCACCAATGTACTTTAGGATATCCCACGCAAACTCCTGGTACAGTCTCCAGGCCGAGAAGACCATGCAGACAGTAACGATGGCGCAAACACAAGGAATGGCAATCAAGAAGCCAGAGATATCAGGCCAGTAGTGCGACGCAGACAGTCCATTCTTGAGCACATTCGGGAAGGTGACAGTAGAGTTTCCGTTGCTGTAGATCTCGTACTGGACCGAGTTGAGCTTACCAGACATTACTCTGAGAGAGTCGTGAATCTGGTCAACCTGAATGGAAGTGTAGACCATGATGGCAAGATTGGCAAAGCAGAGGCCAATGACTTGAATGGTGTTCTTGAGGCGAAGGGCATCCCAAACTAGAACCAGCTCGTAGAGGAAACCAAAGATGAACAGGGCGAGGAAAGTCGGGATGGTTTTCTTCTGTACAACAGCGGCTTGGTTGGCGCTCGGGTTGTCGCTTATACTGTCCTGGAAACGGTAGTAGACATAGGACTCGAAGCCCAGGCAGAGGATAGCCTGGAGAATACAGATTCCGAAGAAGAAGCGCGGCCACCACGATGATGCAAACTGCAAGCTGATGACCTTTGGTCGCGCCTGCAAGCCGCGATTGTTGGTACCGCGCGTGGGTGTTTGAGCCTCATCGTTGGCGTTCATGCCGGGAAAAGGAGCAGAGATAGAGTTGCGTTTCGAGTCGAAGGGGTTTTCGTTCTTGGAAATTGTCGGATAGGTGGTGCTAGACGTGCTCTGGGCCGGGCTGTTTGGCTGGTTAGAGGAGTGGCCGTACTGGTTGAAGTCGTCGCCACCGAGCTGCTCTCGGCGGGTTTCTAGTCGTGTCTCCACGGCGAAAGATGAAGCTCGACTCCGTCTGGAGTCGAGGGATTCGTAGTCGTGAATGGTTGCCTTTGGTCAAGGGTAACCAGGAGTGGTGATAAGACCGTCGGTGCCCACAGCTATCTCGCGCTCGTCAGTGAGGCGAGAAGGGCACAGCGTATGGTGAAAGGCGAGGCCGAGTTGTGCGGTGACAGTGCAGGCGAAAACGATAACTAGCAGGGCGACAGTGGAGTTGGAATGGGATTTCGAGCGGAGGAGAAAAACAAAGTAATAAAAGCAAGAGTCGGTGACGCTGGCTTAAAGAGAAGAAAACGCTCACGGGTGTGCTCTAGCGTGGGAGAAAGAGAAAAGACTAGCGATTGTTTTCTTAGTCGACTGGCAATGGATGGCAGGAACTACGTTGTCGATAAGGGTCGGGCGTAGAGAAAGTCTCCGGGAAAATAAAAGAGAGAAAGAAGAAGAAAAGGATGCTAATAAGGCAGAAATGAATTGAAACCTGGACTGTGGTCGAGCAAGCGAAGCCAAAAGAATGCAAGGAGTGGAAATGAGCGAGAGATGGAAGGCTACGCGGCCGAAAGCCAAGTAAATAAGCCAATATTTGCAGTTGCGGGAGGGAAAGCGCAAGATGAGAAGAGACGACAAGCAACTGACAAGAGATGGAGTGGTCTGTGGTCGAAGTAAAGACAAGAAAAAAAGAAGAAGAGAAACTGAGTGCTGGAAATAAAATGAAGCTGGTCGAGGACGGAAAAACGTGGACGGGCAAGTGCTTTCAGAAAGGAGCACAGATGGAGTATTTACGGGTTCCAGAAAACAAAAGCAGGGTTGGGGGCATAGAGGGTTTTGAATCTAGCAATAAAGCAGAAAGTGCGAAACAGTGACTATCAGGCACTAGCCCAAAATAAGGGCAGTGGGAAAAGATGAGACGACTAAATTAGAGTGCTTTCTCTTTTTTCTTCCTCCATTTTTGCTTCGACTACTTTTTTAGTTTACATTAGTTGTATTCGTAGCTGTGGGAATGGAGACTTTATCACTTAACTAGACCTTTACTACGCCACACGCAAAGCCTCGATCCGCAGGTTTGTTGTGCCTTGCCTCGGGGGCTTTTTGTATCATTTCCTTTCCTTTTCGACCCCATACTGGCGGTTGCTACTATTGTGCTACTGGCCCGGAAACATATGTAAGTACATACATACATTAGCTTAGGCTTCTGAACGCTCGCTTGACTTCTTCTTTGTAGTCTTGGCTTTCGTCTCGATCTTCTCGTGATTTATCTCGTGGTCGCCAAGGATCGATGGCTTCTAATCCTCCTGACTCTATTGCCAGGCCTGTTAGGGCAACGGCTGCTGACAAGACAAGAAAAAGTGAATTAAAAAGTCCTGCTAGTCTCAACTACCGTGTACTATATCCATCTACATAGATACCTTTTTTCAGTGCTTCAATATATTCCTATCTTGTTGCTGAAACCAACATGAAGCGGCGATCTGTGACGGCATGCATTGGAGACGAAGTAGTTGAAATGCCAAGAAAAGATTACACCAATGTGTAGCTTTTAGACTAGTTTTATCATCTGCAGCCTATCTGCGGGCTGCCTGCCTTACAACCACAGATATACTTAGCGTGCCGCGTCTAACTAATGAAATCCAGGAACTCGTAGAGACTATTTCCCATCGCTCCAGCAGCCTGCAGGCCTAGCGTTGCAGTTTCGTACAAAAGTATTGGTTGGGAATCGATCACGAAGACTGATTTATCCAAGCGTACATATGTATGTATGTGAATGCAACGATCAGCCGGATCAAGAGTCGAGAATGCTAGGGAGCTGCATAGTCAGCAACGCTATAGCAAGCAAACTCCAAGGCTTGGCCATCTTAGAGAAGCGACTTATTGCTAGCAATATTGCAAGCCAGCAGCATTTTCATGCGAGTATTCTAGACTCGGCTGTCTCTCTTTCTTTTACAGAAGAAGGAAATACAGGCTGTCGCCTTGTCTGCATAAGCTCCCCACTCGGCCATGTCGTTGGTCCGTGATACTACAACCATACAAATACAGAACGGTATACCCCAGCCAAGATCACAACGATACTCGTGATGCCCCCATAGAGACAAGCACGTTCAATAAACAAATACTGAGAAAACGCGAAAGCTGGTCTGGCGTCTAATGTACATGTAGGTGGCACTACAGCCAAAAACCGGTCCAACCCAATCCAACTTTCAGGCCATCGGTCCCAGCTAGTTCGCCAACTTGGTCACTAGATGGCAAGAATGCCCATTCCTTTCTACGGATGTCACGCTAACTGCAGGTTTAAAAAAAGAACACCGCATTCCATGAACACCAAAACTGTATGTACATATAACCAAGACTACCACACTAAGCAAGGCAACTCGCTACCAAGTCGTAGATGACCGGTTTCTGCGATTTATCTGCGAGCACGCGCCCTTTGAGCGGAGGTGCCACTCAGTAAGCGGGTTAAGCCACAAGCATTGTTCGCAAGTAGCCTCTATTAGGTGGTTTGTGGCGATATCTACTTAAAGAGTTAAAGCATACCTCCCAACAGCCCACTATGTGTTTGCGGACCAGGCCTTAATTAGCTAACCTTTTCCTACGAAAACCCACTAACGTGTAGTGGCATCGTTGATGTCTTTAAAAAGCCAGCGGCAAACTACACAATAGTAATGATTAGGAACCTTTTGTCAAATGCAGGTCCTGATATCCATGTTGAAGACCCTTGAAGATCTTTTCGGCCCTCTGAAGCTTATTGCTACAAGAAACGCCAATAAGAACATACAAATGGCCAATAGAACAAGATGTGCCAAATGTTCCGAAATAAATGCTTCTTTTCCCTTGAGGATCTGGGGCCACATACTTGCCTTAGCGTTATCTCATCATCTATTCATCAGTTGGCACTGCATACGACAAGAATAGAAATCATGTATCGGCATGCCGATGTCATTCACTAATATCGACATGTACATGTATAACTCTGGATCCATTGTTCGCCATATCTTGCCTAGATAGACAATAAGTATGTAGTAATGCAATACCCGCTTACCAAAGTATATGGCATACTATCATCTCCGGTTGGAAGCCAAGACCTTGTCGTCCAACCAACAAGATGGAATGCAATATCAAGTCTCTGTGCGGGCAATACGCAGATGAACAAAAGAGGCCTGCGATTAGACTTGATTCTTGCCCCAGACTATGTTGCATCTTATCCTTTTATTTTTCCTTCTCGTCCTAGGGCTCGGAATTAGGCCTTGTTTTTTTTACATTGCTAGGCTCAGCCACTCAGTTCAACCTTCTTTTAAAGTAGCACCTCTTAATCCAAAGCCTGTGTAGCTTTATTGCTTGATAGGACGAGCCTCAGCCACGCTTCCCCCCCTCTAAGCCTCCTGTCAAACTGCACAAATCTTCAGCTCGCACATCTTAGCTCCCATAGAAACCCCAAAAGAAGCCGGGAAGAAGAAAGGAGGACATTGTTATTTTCCAACCAGTGACTATTTTCTTTTGATTGTCCTTTTTTTCTTTCTTGACGTTTCTTGGATAATTCCTAGAGCTGTGATAATCCATCTTTCTTGCCGTCAACATAGCCGCTAGATTGCTTTCTCCATTGTCGTTACTTCTTGGCGGCATCTGGAGGAGGGGGTTGGCTATTGCGTCAAGTACCTTCATACGAGATCTTTTTTTCTTATAACAGAACTTTCTTTACCCGAATCCTTTTTCCTCAGTATACTGCACGTCAATAACCATTTATACGCATAAGCGAGGCGGTCAAACCCCATTGTAAATCGTGTAGATCGGCCCCTTTGTATAGAACTCTCGAGACACTTACTGAATGAGCCTCTGATTGGAGCCGTCTCTCAACTATCATATTAGTGGAATAGCCTGTACAAAAATAACAACAACAAAACGCCCCATAGACTAATAATGCTCCGTAACTGTAGCAATTTGCACATCTTACTGCATATCTCGTCCATTTCCTCGTATACGTATCTTGAATACTCTTTTTCCTTTATCGTCTATCAGTTATACAGATATACATATGTACTAATAGTCGTATGTGCCATGAATGCACCTAAACTGATATTTCAAGCCTAGGATATCGGTGTCTGTTCTTAAAATCTTGCTGTTTTTTTATGGACACTTGCAAGTCGCCATCTTTTTTATTCTTCCGCCCTCTCCTCTTCTCTTCGTCTTGAAACTTGGTCACCGACCGGGACTCCTGACCCTCCATATGTCATGTTGACAACGGCAATTATGCTTTCTATCATCGCTTCGTAACAGCTGTTAGGTTATCTATCGCCCAGTAGACATTACTATACTGTACCCCTGATACATGAAACAAGGACGTCAGGGTCGTCCCTCTTCCTCTTCTCCTAATACAAGGTAACGGATTACCGCCACAAGCCTTGTGTTTTGTATAGTAGATACATATATGTATACCCGCCGTTACTGAGGTACAGCCGCGGCTACATACATACATACTCATGTACATTTGTCTTAGTAGTAGTTTGAGTAATGTAGTATACGCTTAACCTTCTTTCAGTAGTCTATTTATTCGCCTAGAATATTCGATACAATCGAAAACGCTTAAACGTACGAACCAAGGAACTAGAGACACTAGGTGTTGACCTCAAACATGTGTAGTCTATTGCTCATCATTTCTGCCTTTCGAACCCTTCAGATGCTGCCGTATACTGAACAGCAATTTCAATAATTAGTGTCAACATCAAACCAAGAAGATCTATTCGTTCTGGCGTTAGTAGCAAGGCCCTCTCTGCCAAAACTTTATGTCTTAGTAGTGCTACTCCCATCAACCCTAATATGAAACATGAAGACAGATGATCTTCACATCCACATTGGATCCTTCACGTCAACAAACGCCACAAGATATAACATAATGTACATACATGTGTATCTGTATATACAAATCAAATCATCATCCCATTATCTTATTCTCTTTATTATCAGTGTAGCATAGCCTTGGTGATTCTGTTTGAGCTTCATTTTGATCGTCAGTTTCCAAGTTATCAAGACCCAAACTTTCGATGAACTATTCTTCAAGATAAAATAACAAAACAGTGCTAACTAATCTGTTTTCAACATGGGAACTTTTAATCTACGCTCTCGCAGGGATGTACCAAAAAGATACTGAGAACTTCAATATAAAATGTGACAATACTAAGTCTGCCAGCTGACAAAGTGCCGTCAAAAATGTGTAACACAATAAAAACGAAAAGATTATACTAGGCATACTATAAGGATTAACTAAAGGCTATGATTCTTACATTATTATCATGTATTACCAAAACAGGCTTTAAACCTTATTTACCAGCCCACAATCACTTTGTGATAAATCTAGTACTTATCTATTGAATAAAGGAGAGTGGTAGATTAAGAGCATATGAAAGTTCCATAACATTCGAGGTATATAGACAACAAGCAGAAAAATGGTATGTAGAGGTACTGAATACTCAGTGTAGCACGGAATTAAACCAAGGAAAAAGCCAAGTCCAAGATCAAGACATATTTAGCAGAAGTAAAATATAAAGAGAGATATCGATATGTCGAAAAATGACAGAACCTGCATTTAGCAAGTAGATAAGTAAGTTGGAAATGCTTGATCTATACGATGTCTATCAGTCAGTATTACTCAGATAGTGCAGTCAGCTTTATCTTAATCCGTTATAATTCGAAATCAAGGTCCAATTTCAAGAACTGGCATTGAAGTTCTAGAAACTAAGATGTAACTGTCCTTTGCAGTTAACTCTCAAACTTATATAAACAGTATATGTTTGATTCTTGGCTTCTGATAAATGTTGGTGGCCAATATCAAAAAGCAGCAAATGATAGAATACAAAGGGAACTAGCCACAAATGGAGAGTACTTAGTTGGACACTGTCCAGACTGTAGTAAAGAATGTAGAAATTGTAGAGATGTGATAAGTAGTTAGAGATCCTTACCTTGGAACGCCCAAAAAGCCCCAACAGGCTCTATCTAGTTAAGTGTTTACTCTTCTGAACTAACCCTTTTATGGCTTGGGTATTTGGGTGAACCATATTCTACTACAAGATGTCAGATGGGGAAGTTCAAAACAGAAGCAAGCAAATGAATACACCAAGTTTTGCGATTACCAGTTACAATCTGAAAGTAGGGACGGTTAGTGTCAACATAAATATCTGCAAATCGTCCCTCCCTAGCTTGTATAAACTCTATACTTGGCTCAAGTCATCAAATGGACCTAACAGAGCTTAGTTTGGTATGAACGGTTTCCTTACAATCTTTAGGCCAACCAGATTATGAGTTTTGTAGGGCTTGATTTTTGTTCATTCATTTATGATCATATCATACATAGACTCATAGAATACAGTGGGTAGGTTAAAAGTACAACTAAAATATTAATATATATATTTATTTATTTCATTTTACGTCTTTATGTGGATCACGTGGTTCTAACCCTAGTGGGTCGTTTGACGTTGAGGGACCCTAATGGCCTCCTGATAGAGGACCGGAAAATTACAAAGGAACAATAGGAAACACAGAAAACAGAAACGAGCAATGCAAAAGATCAAAGATATAAGATGAGGAGGTAGGAACATCGATAACCTGGCTAAACCTTCCCCCCTTAGTCCTCGTGAAGGTTAGGGGTCTACAAAGAAGTGTAGTGTGCCCTTCTTTTTCCACAAGAACATGAATCTGTAAAGTTTGCATGGTGTAGGTGAAGGTGGTAGTTCACAAAATCTCCGTGATGTGATCGGGCGGCCAGTAGCCGGCCCAAGTGTCTTCCTTGAGAGACAGTTCAAAGAAACTGATATAAAACTGTATAAAAAAAGCCTCAAGAAAGCAACCCTACAGAATGAAAACTAGTCTTCTGGTCTTAGAACCAAGCCATTAGCTGCGCAATCGCATTGATAGCCCTCTCATCATCTATGTCGAAGATGTCAAGATCCGGCTCGCCCTCTGCATCTGTATCCGAATCAGTGCCATAATTAGTTGAGTCGTTTGCGGTGTCTAAAGTACGTTGAGGCACGGGGACGCCCTGTGCTAGGGCGGTAGACACTCTCAGCTAGCTCTTGGGCCTCTGCAGTTTCAAACTGACTTGGTATACGATTGTCAGTTTGTGCCATAGGTCGTCCAGGTCTATATTCGATAACCTGTGGCTCTTTTAGATGAAAACGAGGACCAGCAGGAATATCGTCTTGCCAGCGCCAGAAAGGGTGGACTATACTCAGAGGCAAACTGACTTGGTCTAGTTGATAAGACCACATTATATAAGCGCAGGCCAGTGAGAAACATGGGACATTTGCACCGATCACTAACTATGACTAGCAAGGTGACGTTCCTCCCTCTACATAGGAGTACCTTCAGTAGGAATACGACTGAATTCTGTCATCATCTTACCCACAGCCCGTGGAGATACATCTCCTTTCACTTCAAGATAGGTGCCCGTTGCATCTGTCAAAGTTCGATTCCTCTGTATGAGCTTGCGAGAGGCCACTGATTGAGGTTAGTGTGCCCAAAACTGCGCTAGTTTCTTATACCGTAGATAAATCTGACCCACAACCTCCAAGACGCTGCTTAATGGCAGCATGTGAGGATTCAACCGCTGATGTTGTGGTGAATCCAAAGTGAGGCATGCCCAAAAGAAAGCAGGCTACAAATGCATGCTTGTATGGGTGTATTTATGTTGCCATTGCATATTTCACAGCAGGCGCTAGGTAACGGTTTGGCTGTTGAAATCTTTGTAGCGTTAGCTTGTAATCACACTTATCTGTAAGTAATGCCATTCCTTGATGAAATCAGTGAATGAACTGTGACAAACAAAAGTTGTACGATTTATACGAGTAGCAACAGGAAAGTACTTCTTGGTGTTGGCTAACACATTCTTGCTAATATGCCGAGCACATGGAAGATGGCGAGCCTTTATCAGACCTTGATCACGATCAGTGATCATAACACTAGGAAAGTCGATGTTTTCTTCTTTCAGCACACAACGATATTCCATTAGAATGACAAGGAAGCGCCGGTATGTTTCGTTTCGCAAGAAGCATATGCCAATTTGTAATATTTGGTGCGTATTCATACATCACACATGTTCAAGACTGGCATCTTTAAATCGATTTGTGTTGTAAGTCACATCCGTAAGCAAAATGTAGTTTCAAGTTCAAGGTGAAATAAAGATATCTAGAAGCCATCTTGGCCTATTCCTGTAGCAAAATTTTAGTGCTGGTACTCTTGCATCAACTTTCTCATCAGCCAGTTGGTTGGAGATAGGCCTCCGAGTCTCTTTTTGCCAAGATGATGAAAGGCCTGATGAAGATATTCGACAACAATATAAGATGGACAGGCTCATACTGGAATGAGCCGTGGAGGAGTCCTTTTGTTGATGTAGAGAAGCAAGAACAATTTGATAATACTTTGCCAGCTGGCAGTCTTAGTATGGGGTACATTTTATTTTGAAGCCCCAAGTATCTTTTTAAAAGACCCCTGCTAGACAGTAGCTAAACGCTTTTTCGTCTAATCGCCATAAATAAGGGTTTATACTTAATATTATAACCCTATCTGATATCAAGATACCCTAAGAGTACCTAGTGCAACCCTATGATTAGGTGCCACATGCGAATAAAAGTCAACTTAAAACTCAATGAAAGTAGTTCCACACCAATAAAGTCTTGCAGCATAGTTACGGAAATCATGGTTCATGATCTAAACCATTGACAACTGTAATGAACTTGATGCTTCCTGATGTCTAGGGATTGACATGATAATAGAAATATCTTACTGCTTTGGTCAAACCCACGTATACAGAGTGAGTATGGTGATATTATAGATATGTGAACAAGGCGTGCTTTGTATAGTTTGTATAGAATAGTGTAAGGTTGTGACGACAAATGAAACTACTAGAGAGTCACAAGAATACACTAGGTACATAATATATATATCAACTAATGTAATATTAACCTATATCTAGTAACTCGGTGTTAAAGAGCATAATAATGATCTTACTCAGGGGATCCAGGACTTTCTTGCAAGTTAATTTCCCGATGAGTGACTCAATATCGTGACTTGATTGGTCCCACAATTATCAATCATAAGTCAAGATATCATATCTTGGTGACACCACACTGAAGACAGAACTTGATGATCTTTCTTGAATTCCGTATCACGTCTTTCATTCTGTCTATATTAGTTACTCGCATGATTATATGTTAGGTGTATGACTGGTTATAATGTATTTGGTGACCTGATCATTGATTGTAAGGTTAGAACGGGCTTTAAGTTTGTCTATAATTACCTAAAGAAAGCTAATCCATGATGTTACAGATATACCTTACAAAAACATTTCATTAACATGGCACCAATAGTTGTGTCGATACTTCACTACTTATAACTAATCATACATAAGTAGTTATAGAAGTTATTCATCGTACACATTAGTTCTTAAAAATTGGCCTTGTGAACATGATGCAATGTAAGTTATGTGTTTCTTGTACTTATCTGATGTTGACTTATAAATACATTGAAATACTTGGATCACATACAATACTACTCGAAGACAGTGCAACCCACAGGATCATGATACGAGGTGATGTTGGTACACCCCAAGTTGAGCGAGATATAAATGATTCAAAGTACCCTTCTACATGTATAGATACAAACCTCGCCTATACGCGAGACCGGGAAATCAACAAAATACTGGAAATATTGTCGTTTTCTGATAACAATGACATTAACGTGTATCCAGTCAAAAAAGGATTCATGCATGTCAAAGTTTTTAGACAAAACGTAGTGATCGGTTATTGGGTATCATTAGTACTACTATGTAGGAGAGTAAAGAGAAGGAAGAGCGAATAAAAAAATACACTCTGAGCTGAGTAGGCTGTATAGATCATACAATGGGTAGGCATTATTTCGGTAGGGTGTGATCACGAGCTAATCGAAAAAGGAGACATGTTACCCGCTATGAAAACAAATAGGGACTATAAGATGTATACTTGGAGTATATTTCCATTTACGTCCATCATAAACAGCTGTTATGTTATCATAGTTATAGATCCTAAAAAGCCTGAAGTGACAGAGATGGTCTAGAAGAGTTAGGATACCACTTTATATGCCATTAGAAGTATACTATGTATCTTAAATTAGAACATGCCGAGGTTACTTGCATTTTTTAGTTGATACAATATCACAGGAGAAACGCTGCTGTCATAAGTCACATCGTATTAAGTAAACAACGAGTCAAGATGTATGCATGCCTGAAACCATATCGTGAGTATGAATTTGCCAAGTAGATACGCTAAGGATCTGGTAGTATCGAAGCGATGCTTGATATAGAATGAGGACTTCGATACCTTATTTATTCATGTTTGTATATATGCTGATATTCTTTGCCAAGAACGTGTTACTGCATTTGACGAGATATGCTCAGGCCATCATGGGTAGTATTGGCTAACAATACCGTACGACTATCGAAATCAAACTAATAGCCGAGATGTATGTAAAAGAGAAGTTGAGATAGGAGATGTATGCTTGCTATCTTCATTACACTGAATATTATGAATGAAGCCGTCAGGAAATATGATGAGGTACGTTATGTATAAGAAATCAAAATTGTACAATACGTTGCTAACATTGGAACTGTGTTTGTAGATACATACTAACCAACGACGCCCCAAGAAATATATCTGTCCGACAACTCGACAAGGATATATACTGACAAAGATAAAAATTGGATAGGAGCTCATGCCAGATAGTGGACTCGATATGTAACGGGGAACTAGCAAACTTGAAAAGATTCCATCCTCTTTTTGCTTCTAAATATTTGTTATTACCACCCTTTGACAGGAATTCACTAGTAGAGTATTGAGGGGTAGATGAACTGAATACAACATAACATTAAGAGACTGAGAAGATAGAATATGAGAGAAGAAGGGAAATGTAATTATGTCATCAGCGGGTGTGACGGAGAAAATCTGTGGAACTCAACGACTTTGAACATATCCATCTTTATATCCATTTATCTGTTCCTATATACTTCAACTTCGCTCTTGGTCATGTAATGGAACCATAAGTGCTCCCTTGATCAATATATATATATGTTTTATTTTTTATTTTTGCACTAAAATATCACGGTGGCATGAGCTTGACAGTACCTGATCCCAGCATCGTGAATCCGGAGAGAGGTTCCGATGGCCCACCGTCACATATTCTTTAAGTATATGCTTTAATGAGACCTTGGGTCTTGCTAGGGAGCGGAAGTAGTTATGCGTGCTGTCGATTCTGGAAAGTGAGAGTGGCTGTCGTCTTATTCTCAGCAGCAGGCTAAATCAAGAGTTATAGTAGCATTAGTGCTTTTAACGACAAGACAATCATGATACAAGTGGATATCTATGTGTTATATATATACACGAGCGGGACTAATGGTACGGTGTGTTGAAAGAGAGAGGCTAATACAAGAAAGGAAATTCTGATGCCAGCTATAGGTGGGTGTGAAACGAGTAAATCTCATCAGATGAAGACATCGTCAAGTAGATATTTTTGGGGTGGAAGTTCAAGTTTGGTATTTTACCAATCAAGACGATTGTTAGTACATCGATAGCACATGTTGCACTCTGAGCATACAAACTTGGAATATTGTCCCGTGACTAGTGTAAACAAACAAATCATCTTGAACGACTACATCAAGCAAGCCACGACTAACCTGAGAGGGGTTTAAATGGCTCTTTTACTTCATATTGGCAGAGTAACATGTGGAAATCTAGGTTAGGGCATGAACCTCAGATGGGTCTACGTATACATTAGATCATCTAATATGTAGACGTTTACTAATCTAGTCACATCGTGAATGGACTTTAGAGCCTACGATAGAAAAGTATAATGCTATGACATTGGAAGGTAGCCTCATGTTCGGTGAAGCCGGGGCCTTGCCGTCATTATCTCTGGTGACTTGAAGCTGTATTGAGTAGTTTGAAGAGATCGTATATATTGGATTGATCTATTCATATGAATACGATGTGTATGAACATACACATGAAATCTACATCTACATCATGCTGATAAATGAGTATAGCAACAGCAGAAAATGGCTGACATGTCTCAACTACTGTGATAGGCAAAACAGAAGGGCCTAGAACGACGAGTAGTTTTCATCGAGCAGTGAATGAAAGTCAACTGGACAGGACAACACACCAAGCCATAATTTAGCATACGAGATATTAGCAATACCTGCATGCTCCATGGCCGTGAACAGGGAACAAGGTTCGGGAATGTTTTTAGCTTTGATGATTTTTAAGTTTTTGATGAGGTTGGTTGATAAGGACGCCCCCATCCCCCATGATACACACACCCTACATGTACGCAATAACGCATATGTATATGCTACCTGCAAGTGCATATTTGGATCTTGCTTCCTGCTCAAATAAACCTACATCTGTATTGCTTAATGGGAATGGGATTGTTCTACGTAGTATCAGCGGCAGGAGTAGCATTGGCAAACGATGCCTTTTTACATGTTAGGAAGAAGAAACGCAGAGTCTGGACATGGGTCTGGGTAGGCGAGATGCTACCGTTTAGCGATGCTACTACGGACACTCTGCGGTTACTGCAGACACTTCTGGATATCCAAACCTCTAGATAGCCGCTATTAGCCCAAGCTCGGCCAAATCGATGTGCGTAGGAGGGGCGTGTGTCTGAGAGCATGTGAAAAGCGAGGCTAAGTTGTAGCCGTAGGCTCCGTAGCTCGCCTACGGTCGTATTTGGCTTAGTAGGCAGATATCCCAACTCCATATTGATTACAGCACTAGCTGGCAGAGACGCAGTATAAGCAGCAGTAGCAGAAACAGCGTTGTAGTGCTAGTAAGGGTAGTTGTAGAAGCAGTAGCACCGTTGCTACTTGCAATCGTTGGTGTTGTGTTAGGTTGTGCTCAACTGTGGATTGGCGAGACGATGGTACTGCATGCCAATCTTGATCCCTTGCCTGGAAGTAGCCAAGGCAAGCAAACTACTCTAATACTTGGCCATATCTGCCTGCTTGGCCGGTGACTGGTGCCGAGCTGAACGAGAGTGACTGGTCGTGTTTATGCCTAGATCAGGAGAGATGCTGGATATGAATGAATCAGTCTTTATAACTGACGGTCCATTTTAAAGCCCACTTCGAGACGGCCCTTTTTGGGTATACACTCGGAAAATAAGCGTCACCGGGGCTATTCTGTTAAGCATACGATATTGGATTCATGGAATACACACACCCCTTCGGGCCCTTGAATGGAAGGATAAAGAAGAGTACGGGCTATAGGCCACGGACGCCGGTGCCTTTATGCACGTAATTTGATGGTTGAGCAACATGTAGTGCTACTACAACACACCACCATAGCTATGGCAATAGTATAGTGTCCTCAATTGCGTTGATCGACAACCGACTAGCTTGATCTGGAAACCGCGCTACAGAGTACTTGCGATGTTCTAGTACATATATAGATGTACATATCTGGACATTATGTGCATATCTATGCCTGCTAGCACTCGGCATTTCATGAATATTCAACTATCTAACCTGCGGCTACTAGGCGATGACTTTCTCCTGCAGGATGTGACTTGAAATGAGGGGGAACCAAGTAACCAAGTGGAGGATGCTGAAGCGTGAGCTGTGTTTAGTGAGCAAATGCCTAGCTTTGACTGAAGATGGTGAATAAATCTTTGGAAGAGGAGATCGAGAAAGAGCGGAGGGGAGAGAAGAAGACAGATAGATACAGCACCACGAATATACTAACATGATCGGAGCAGGGTGTCACGACTAAGAGACACACCCTCCCGGCTTTTGCTAGAGCTCTCTGGGCCACGGGAAGGAGTGTAGACTGGGAGCTGGACGGAGATCTAGCCTAGCTGATACTGGAAGAAAATCAAAACAGTAGTACATGAATAATGACTCCATATTGGACCCCCTCACGGAGGGAGAGATAATAAGTATGCAGCCATGTTTGCTCACCTGGCCAAGAAAAAGCGTGAAAGCCGCTTCACGATAGCCAATCATGACATGACAAGTGAAGATTCGATCAACGGTAGCTGTGAGAGTCTCGTATTCAGTTTGTTTTGATATCTAGTCGTGATGATCTGCCCAGGTCCGATGACGATACAGAGACATGACCGGTCAGATATGAGGGAGACCGTTTGCTTGTGTGTGTAAAAGGTGACATTAGATGAGAACGAATCAGTATGGCGACCCAAAAGCAGGCGAAGCCTAGTTACAGATATGATGGGAAATGCGACTGGTCAAGAGATAAAACCTGATTAGTGTCTTGGTGGGCTTCTCAGCACGAAAATCGCGATGAGAAGACTGGCCTAGACTCTATCAGCGTCGTCTTTTAGTCTGGTATTGGGAAGAAAAAAAGATGGATGGATAAAAGCTGTCATAAGGGCTGTGCGGAAAGAAGGACGACAGAATGGAGTGGCTGGAACTTTGCCCACTCATTCTGATTGTAAACGGAAAGCGAAAGGCGGCGTCTGAATAGAGAAAAAAAGACTCCTAGCCTTTACATAGTAAGCAGTATCTTATCTGTATGCGTCTTGTTGGTGTGGCTGACGTAGCAAGTGCTACACTACTCCTAGCTAGCATCTGACTACGTATGTCTTTCCATATCGTACCCGGACTTGGGACGACATCATAAGAACTTGCAAACTAGCCGTCGGCAACTGTCTTAGAGCCTGCAACCCGGATTTCGCCCATGAGTTACAGCCTGGCGAGATATTCGAGCCGTGGGTGGGCTCATCTTAGTGTACCAACTATGGCGGTAGTAGGCTTCATACAAGGCGCTAACTGGTATCAAACCATCCAAAACCATCTATTGTTCGAATCTTGGATAGTAATGAACTGTTGGGGGAGCATTGGGATATACCGCCTATAACACCAACTCCAATAGTTTGATACTAGGTCGTCAACTGAGAAAATCTGATCACTAGCGGGGCCGTTGTTTTGAAATGGTAAGTAAAGAATAAGTTAGTGAGGACAGCCCAAATCGAAGCTAGGATAGAACTAGACATCGTAGTTACAGGGGCATGGTACTTAGTGTACTTTGATATGTATCTAGCTTTGGAGTTTTGGTTATGATATTAAATGAGATTTGAGGAGGTGAAAATACGACTTGTAGACTTCGGCGTCTGTCTATACTTCTAAGACAGGTAAAAGAGAGGATATGTTGATAAATTGCTCTATTAACTCAGAGCTCTAGATACCTTTTATAGCCAGATACGGCATTCGGAAGTGATTCAACATGTCCACCTGCAGTCGCATCGCTTAGGAAGAGCAAGGGAAATAAACAAAGAGGACACTCGGTAATAGCACACAGGAAACGCCCACAATGGGACTTCTTCCGAAGCAGGTAAACTCGTAAAGTCGAGGTAGGCAAGATCCATCATGACTAGCTAAGCGAGACTCCTAGTCTCAAGTCCAGACCCAGAGCTCTGCAGCTACAACTGTAACAGTGACTGTAAGTGACTAACTACGGCTGCAAATGGCTGCGACTCTGTGTATCTTAGTTGTGAACGTACATGAGGCCTGCATGTATCTATACATGAGATATGTATCTTAGATGTGTATACATTATATGCATCTGCGTGATGCGTTGGTCCTGTAGCCGGGCTGTATATATGAGGCGGCCAGCCAAAATAGTCATCGTGCGGCCTGCCAGCTATCTGCTTTTGTTTTCCTCTTCATAGCATAGTCTGGATGGTGCTGAGTATTACCAAGGTGGTGATATGCAAGTACCGACGCAGGTCTCAACCATGTACATATCTGCACATATCTGCACTACTATCTAATGTTTACATTTGGCCCACGGACGATTCCTGGTGGGTCTACATATAGATATGTAATTATAATTATAGTTTGACTAAAATATATGGTGCTATTATAGCCCCGCCCCATAAGACTGCTGATATGATGTTGTAGTGCACCTACATATACTAACATAGACCACCTGTTAGCTCCATTGCGCTCTAATCTATAGCGCCTTAGCTGGCCTATTCTAGCGGCATACATATCTGGATATGTATATATATGTAGTCTGCTGTTGTGATATCATGTATAGCTGTACATATGTATAAAAGGCATCAACAACCCATTATTCAACAGCCAAAGACAGGTGGACGCCCTCTCCAAAACCAACCACACCCCTCCCCCCCACTAAGCTTAGAAGAAGCAATATGAATTTGACATGTGTGTGCACAGAACGCTAGTATTTGTGCTAACGACAAGCTTACTCGTAACCAAGTTGTTCAAGGTGATATCCGCGATTCTGTCCTATGAAAGTGCTATTCCTACATAACCAACTCACCTGCTGAACACACTTCGCTTTCCAGCCCGAACTCGGTAGTAGCAAATCTAAATGTCCTGTATGTGTCTGCTGTACCCATAGTTTGGTCCTCACCACGTATGGCACATCTTCACAACATGGGGCTTACGAAATTGCTCCAATGAAAAATACCAGACCCTACTCGTCTTATGTCCATATCGGGAATCTTTCTCGCACAGAAATAAATAAAAAATGCCAACAAGGCGTCACTACACTCCAATTTTCAAGACTACAGAGGGTTGCTAGGGCCATGGGCGATCCCGAGAGGCTAGTGAGTTCACTAATATTGACAACTTCGTGAAGTTCCCCCTTGGTTATAGCCCATAGTAGTAGTCCTTATACTGTTGAAGACACCTGGAACTTGCTGACAACTTCGAGAGCATACCACTAATTCCTACAAAACTAACCTACAAACTGCTCCCTGCACCGGTTCATATGGCTCTGTCGCCTGCATAGACAAGCAGCCTGGAGGATTTTTATCTGGGGCATTTTTTAGCAACAAAAGATCAGAGCTTTGTATTGTACAAATACATATTATATGTGTTCAACCCATTTTGCCATGGATCAGGGTTCGAGGCTCAACCAGACAAAAAAAAATCCGAGCGAATACTCCAAGTTCCAAGTCAAGAATAAGACAGTCAATGACAGCCGCCCTAATCATCATGACTGTCTATCTGGCCCTTATCCGTTGTTGCCTACTATCGGTATCATTATCAGTAAACATGGAGTCAGAGATCAACAATGCCCGCTCAGCAAGTCATCATATACATATGTATATACCTAGTCCTTGCCATATATCCACCATATCACTACATAAAAGCGGATGACAGGGACCAGCCTCGATGTGAGACTTGACCTATCCTGACAGGACCGAGTTTGTATTGTCCAGATTTCTCTCTTATTTATCTTTCATATGGTAGGCGAACCTTCAAGTCTCGCTTTCCCGCCTCTCGCTCTTTTGTGCCTCGATCATCTCACGCTTTTGCTTTTACTAGATACAGGTAATTGGAACCAAATCTAGACTACGAGACGAGCGCTATCAACAGCTCAGGCCAAGTGCCCGGTGAAATTCGTTTTCCGAGGATGCTTACACTATAGGATTCCCCTCTTTTTTTCTTCTTTTTTTTCTTTTCTTGTTTGCTGTGTGACTTACTTTTCACGTAGTTCCGTTCTTGTCACTCTCTGTTATTCCGCCTCAGGTGTTTCCGGTTTCTCCCTTCTTTTTCCGCATAGTATGGGCGGCTGCCACCATTTGTATTCTAGTTCCGCTATAGCCTGTCTTACGGCATTTTCTCGCGCTTGATTTTGATGTTTTCTTTTTCTGCCTTATTTCTTAGTTTCTGCAGTACATGCCCTGAATTTTAAAATCTACTAATAGTCACACAACACACGACACCCTGAAAAGGGACTTGAACATCAGATGTGGCTTGACTTGAGCCATTTTGTGATCCCTTGAGGGAACGGCTTGGTATGGCAATAGAGAGAAACAAGTATTCTGCCTTTCTATACTACATATAGATTATGATCTTGTAGCCGCAATAAACGGCCAATAAGAAAAGCCAAAGGCCTGTACCTGGCCATTTTACACCTCGGCCACTGCAGAGTTGCACTGCGCCTAGTCCGACTATCGCGAGATTTTGACATTATCAGCCCAGATCTACCCTCAGCACTGACGCTTGCCTGCCATGAAAATCACCCTCCTTTGACTGGCACGGCTAACAGTGGTCTTGTCCATTATCCAACAAGATCTGCTAATATCTCAATGAACTTTCATGCTAGCATATCAGTCATATTCGGACAATGCCCGTGAGAAATGTCCGTTACCAAGCTTAACCCTGCCTCGGGTATATCGAGAACACTAAGTGCTCATGCAAGCAAGTTGGAAGTTGGTCTTCCCTCGGCCACTTAGTATTCCTCCTCCACCTTCCATTGAACCTGCTTACAACACAGAGTGGGTTGTTTGCTTGGCGCCTATCCGCTGTCGTTTGTTTAATTGTGGTTCTCTTTCTCTCTGCTACTTGCATTTTGTCGAGACTGTTAGCCCACTGCTACACTAGCCACTAGCTCAACCAATACCGCTTTACTGCAGCTTCTTGTCCTCAAGATTATCTCTGTATCACTTGCATATTAGTATTTATGAATCACTCCAGATCCTGTACACAAGGAATACCCACGTTCCACGCCGCCACAGCTAGTCCAGATTAGAAATAGAAGGAAAAAGGGAAATATATAGACAAGTAATAGTGCTAGCTGTATGTTCCGTAGTAGAAGAAGAAAAGCAAGCACCGAGATTCTTATTGTAGGCCAATCACATCATACAGTCCAGCCATTTAGAAACTAAGTCTTTTCCCCTCATTATTGTATTCTGTGCATATTTAATAACACAAAACACATACACAAGCGCCTCGGTTCTACAGGTATTTCATACATGGGATATCCCAGTTTCTAGACCACTGTGTGAAGTCTCTGGCTCCGAATAGAGGATGGATCATGTAAGAACGAACGAAAAGTCCACACAGGTGACTTCGCCCACATAATCAGCTTACTCCGCTTCTCTCATCAATACTCTAGAACTCTTTTCTAAGCAGTCGGTAGATATATCGTTATAGGTAGACATAATATGCCTATGCAATATTGCTCACATGAGGTTATAAGCAATGTAGTTGATGTAGGATGCTTTACTACCAGGATGTTGTCTGATGATGACTAGGTACAAGAGCACAATTTTTCTAATACTAGTTCTCTACAGCAATACATATATTTGTAGGTTTGGTTACTTTTCATTTATTAAAACCCGTGAAACTCATCTCTTGGAATCAAATCACTGTCCGTTCTTAAAACCAAACATCTAAGCAGTGGAGATCCCGCAATGCCATTGACCGTACTCATGTATGTTAAAATTCCCGATTTTCTATGATACTCTATCAAGGTTGCACACCGAGAGAACAATACAACGATGTCTAGTAATCAAGGCCACCCGACCAAGTGAGGTTGGATTGCAACAATGTGAAGTTATCAGCCAATGAGTGCACTTGAACTATTAAAACCACTAACATTCCTAGTACTTTTGTTTAGGGCACAAGACAGTGCAACCAACTAATCACTTAGGCCAAGACTAGACGCTATAAAAGTAGCTTTTAGCGCCAGTAGAAGCGCTAGCGTTGTGCTGATGGCGTCCTTGGTTAACTTACTAATGATAAGAAATTTTAAGTATGGGCCAGAACGAGACACCTTGACGTTGAAAAAAAGTAAAGAAAGTACAGGTATGTAATAGGAAGAATATTGCGTTTCTAGAGACAGGCCCTCGGACTTGGTTTTGTTCTAATATACGAGTTAGAATCCGTCGAGGAACATATAGCTTGAAGAAAAAAACAAGTACAAAATGTAGAATATAGTGAGCTAGTAAATTGCCACTGATACACATGTATCACTGCATCATACATGTTGTAAACACCATTCACTGCTTCTTATTGGGTCACGTCACGCTACATAGTGGTAATCATAGAGCCGTGGACACCAGCATGTCATGACTGCAACTACGGACTCCAGAATCAAAATATGCTGTGAATTTTGCCAAGACTTGTTTCTATTCCCATCTGTTTCTACTAAATACCTGTTTATCCTTCTTTTACTTTTCCCGCTACAACCGCTCCCCTTCGCATTCTTTTGTTACTGCTACGAAGTTACTCCGTAACGGGCCGTCTTGGACCAAAAAGAAAAGAGAAGAAAAAAAACCAGTATCCGCTTTTGGATTCCTACCGACTAGCGGGCGTCACAGTCCTGATGGGGCCCAACGTCGTACTTGCGGATATTATTTGCTGTTGTTCTCGAATCGTGCCAGATTTGAGATATTCTGCCACGCTGGGTTTTATTCCGGCCTTGCTTGCTGATTTCAACATGCTTCTCCACGTTCGATGAGCCTATAACATGTATAGATGTGTTGGTATACATCATACATACATACATAGCATGACGGGTACTAATAGAACCTCATGGCGTAGCACAGATTTGCACCGGGAAAAAAAAGCGATGTGTCCTTTCTATCCTACCGAACGAGGCAACAAGCCAGTCTTCTGAGGAAGCCATGGCTGGAGATAGCATTGCTTTATACAATGTATGACATCCCGCGTCCAAGTCGATATAAGTGAAGCTTGGCTTATTTCTCCCCCCACACGCTTTCACTTTTTTAGTGACAATATATGAAGGTGCAAACGATCACAAGAAGCCAGAACCTAAAGCAACTCATCTACGCATGGATGATCCCGGAACCTTATATGCCTCCATGCCCGCTCCAAACGGGAACTGGTCGCAAAAATCACTTGGTGGTGACGGCCAGCTGCAGTAACCCATCTAGATAGATATACGACGTACTAGCATGTATGGCATCATTAGCCGCACCGCGCCGGCCGCTACTTTGTGCGTCCTGCCTTTCATATCTTTTCTCTCTCATCCTCCTCTGCTCCCACCATAGATACAATATATCTCTCAGTAGAGCTGGGATAAGACGAAAGATATGCCGATCCTACGTATATGTATTCAACGCTTTCAACATATCTTGTAGCTTGGATCAGGTTGTGGGAGTCCGGATTTGCAGGAACTCGTCAGGTCGGCATCCGATGGAGATATTAATCATATAAGCCACAATGCCGAGCCTAGCATAGACACATTGTATGCTCACCAATCTCTGTTTGCAATGCGCTGTTTCTACTCCTTCTATCACTTGGCATGAGGTTCGATTCACTCGTGATTAGTATAAATTAATACTCCACGATATAATGCTACGTAAGGGCAAGCCTCCTCTCTAGGCCAATTTCTTGTGTATTACGTAGTTATTAGTATTCGTAGAGACATACGACAAGTTAAAAGTTACTTGAGTTGAGTGTTCGGCTTATTTTGGAGACATATACAAGTATTTCTAATTTACCGATAGTAGGAGATAATCTCTTTCATCTCCAGCCTTTCCTTTTCGCAGTAACGAGTAATATTTTTTGTCATTATTCTTGTCATGCTTGCCGATGATAGAGTAGTTTTACTAGTACATTTAGACTATGAATACTACGTGCGATATTATCCAAGGACGTTATAGTCATATGTCCAACCCCCCACGAATATCATTTTGGGGGTCGATGAAGTTAGGGCAATCTTGTAAATCATAAAGCTCCAATGGTCTCATCGATCCTAAAAAAAATATAGACCTATGGCTCTCATCATTACTAAAGCCTCTTATGCCTGGGTATCCCCCGTTCCTAGCTCTTACAATACTAGGAACAATACTGATAGATACCAAATCTTATGTCAAACTACTGAGATTTTCCCAGGATGTTTCCTAAAATGGCAATTTTATAACATTTTTGTCTCATCGGATCTCACGAAGAAAATCAGGATAACGACTTTTGTGCTGAACCACGTAGTTTTTGTTTTTACAGCTGGATTTTCTATTATAAAAACCAAACCACTAACTAGCCAATCACGAAAGTTCGAGGTAGCCCATAACCCTTGTAATATATTTCTCACTATTTTTTATATAACTCAAAATATCTCCAACAGAGTATAGCAACAAACACAATCGAGCAATGATATTTTCTAGTTTCGCCCGGATTACTGAAGGTGTCTGGTTCGTCTTTATGTATTGGTTTTTTACTCAACAGGGATATTGCTGGCTCTGAAGTGAAGGGTGACGTGACAGTTACATGTACCATGGTGAAGAAGTTGTAGCCATAGTTACAGTTGTAGTATCAGTGGCATAATTACTGACTAGCTAACTGTAAGTGATGAGTGGACAACTGGCAGTAGTGGCAATAGTTCAAGAACTAGCTAGTATCGCCATATTAGCTGGAATATCAAAGTGTTGTATACTACGAAAATAGCAGTCAAGGTACAGGGAATTCCCAGACACAAAAGTACATATTAGAGGATGAAGAAGTAAGCAACATCCAAATACAGATATTGCTGATGACTTCTTGAATAAAGGCCTGGACAAGGGTCTCGGTGTAAACATTCAAGCAACTTACTTCCTTCTAACAAAGTATCGCCTCGAACTAAAATACAGTAGTTGGAATCAAGAATCGAGTCACCAGATTCAAAACCATGTATTGCTCTGGATCGTAGAAACAACCTCCAATATATGTAATATCAGCATCGCTTGATATGGTCCTCCTTGTGTACATAGAATGGGCTAGAAACATAATTCCCAAAGCGATTACTGGAACTACACATCATCTTCTTCTTATCCCCTGTCCATGTAGTATATATATTACCATCAAAGGAAATAAGAATAGCAAAAATTGCTCACATGCCATAATATTCGCCTTCAGCAACCTCGACACATGCAATACCCATAGCCTATATTGAAGAAAAAATCAGTTCGACGAGTACTTGATCGAAGTCTTTCTTCGGCTTCTAGCCTTGCACACTTCATTCAGCAGTGGAGAATAAAAAGAAGAGAAGGAGAAGGAGAGGCCCTATACCAAAGGAATATAGAGAGACGAGTGGCAGTGCCAACGAAGCTTCCATTTTCTACACCCCTCTTCAAGACATGGGATCACGAATACGCAGTTGCAAGTCAAAAGTAAAGCAAAAGTACATGGAATTCCAGTCTCCTCAAGTTGAGAAGACCGTGTGGTCAGTTGTAGAAAGAAACACTGGAGTCAGCAGAGCCACGAATCCTGTCCCTCAACGAAGCAGGGCCACCTATATAGTAAGATATACCGGCGCTAGAACAGAACAGCCGATACTCCGAACAACTAAGATATTTGTGAAGTACATACATTACATGTATGTAACATTGGAGCAGTAGTTCCAGTAGCAAATAGACTGAATAAATATATGTGCCAAGTAACGCAGTACATGTGGCAAAATATAGTTATACTGCATTATCTGCCATACTATTGCCGGAAGACTGCCGAGACGGAATATTATGTAATTATACACATATATTATGCCATGTTGAAAGGTAAGCTGCTGTAGTTGAGCAAACACGAAAATAAATAACTATATGAAGCGAAAGAGTAGATGTAATGAAAATATAAGCCAAAAGAAAACAAAAATAAGCCAGCAACAGATAATAGATCAAATATGCTTCTTGTCTCTTGCAAGGAGTCAACCCAATATGATGGACCAATAGTAAAATGCAATGTCCTAAGCCATTAAAGGCGATGTGTGTGAATAGTCCCAAATCCGTCCGAAAATGTATGTTCGTTCCCATGAAGTATAGACCAAATTCCCGAGAAAAAAAAGAGACCCAAATAATAACGATGAACAGTAATAAAAAGTAGAATAAGAAGTGGCTAGCCAGCTTGACGTTATATATGACGACCGCTCGGACGTAGCATAATGGCAAGGAAGTTGTTGAGCGAAGAATAAGAAGTCGTGAGGTTGAAAAAGAGGTAAAGCAATGATAGATGGGGGGGATAGTGATAGTTAGAAGTCTGGATCCAAGTAGAGTAAGGAATTATGATAACAGTATGGAACAGCGGCTCCTTTTCTGTATCGATGCGGGCTCCAACAGTAGAGAAAAAAAAGGTTGGGCATGAAAGTAGATCGAATAATAAGTAGTAGCCAATGAGGCCGATCATGCGTAAAAAAATAAAAAATATAGTGGCCAGTAATAAGACTGATGAAAAAAGGCTGATAGCGCAATGAAAATAGCGGACGAAAGGGTTCGGAACCGATTTCCTTTTTTTTTCTTTTCTTTTTCCTCGGGAGCCAGAAAAAAAAGGTGCACTCGGCGAAGAAGAATAAAAAAAAGAATTGGGAGATCGACACTGGTAGTGCCTCTAGCCCAAGTCATTATAATCGTTCATTCGTAACCCATGATGGCGTAAGTGGGTAGACAAGCCATCCACTGTGAAGAGGCGATACAGGGGACTGGCGGTTCGTGGTTTTGGGGCGGAGTGCTTGGAGGCGCCAGAGAATACAGCGATGTCGAGACTGCTAAAACGCATGTACACACGACGAGCTGTGTTGGATCATCTTCTCGCGGAAGCTGCTGGAGTCTTGGATGACCCGGTGGCGCATTAATGACGGGCCATCAGGGTTGCTCAGGTATTCTGATTTCTTGGGAGTCTCTTTCAGACGGACAGCGTCGTCCTGATCGCCGTCGGCACGGCTTCCCCACGAAGTCTAATACAAGAGCACAGAATTAGTATCGTGGAATACGCGTAGTGTAGCAAGAAGCCCTTCGGTTTGGCTCTGCTTAGCCTGGACCAAGCGCAGGAGGAGCTGGAAAAGGACTGGGTAGCAATGGCGAGAGCAGGGGCTGCTGTGCGGGCCGGTGAGCAGGCACAGCAATATCTGATGGCTGCAGGAAAGGAAAGAAAGCGCGAGATTAGGACTTACCATGTGAAGGGTAAACAGGGCATGGAGCTTGATCAGGCCGTGGAAGTAGCCAAACACAATAGACAGAGGCAGGAAAACCAAGGAGCGGTAGTCTCTGTAGAACAAGCCGATGAGCTTGACGACTTTGGTGAAGGCGAACATGAAGACGATTTGGGCCCAGAGAGCGCACTTCCGGTCTTGGATGTCTTCCCAGTCTTGGGTGGCACGCCAGCAGCTCAAGACCAACAACGGGTCCACTACAAAGGCTAGTGATGTAAAGGTGGCAATGTGCAAAGCGTAGGTGCACCACGGTTGCTGGCTATTATCTCCCCGAAGAGAGCGGGCTGGTTAGCTTGAGGTGTTTCTTTGTTTGCTTGACTGGTTACGGGCTGGGCCAGACAGACATGGAGCCATAGGAGTCAGGCACCAAAGTCTATGTCTCCGGGAGTTATGCACCGTCTTCCGCGATGGGCTTCTTTGGTGATATGCACAGGTATGTGTTAATACATGGAATGTGAATACATGTGTGCATGTACATACATAAGCACGCACATATAACATACAGTCCAGTGCATGCATGCCCCGCTAGCCGACTAGAGAGGCATTCTGCAGTATTCCTTTCAGTGATAAAAGCAATAGTAGCAGCCGCAGGAGTGCCACCACTCGGTCAACTCCCACCTTGGCCTGCCGGACTTTTCGTTTTTCTTCTCTTTCCAACGCCAGATGCAGACTGTTGACGTGCAAGCTAAGAATCTCGAGGATGTATGGACTGAGAATAAGTCGCTGGTTTAGGTCCAGATATACTGTGATAGTACAGATTGGGGGGGGGGGGGGATGATACTGGCGCCTCCCTCGGTTCTTTTTGTTTTCTACTCGCTGGAGCTCAAGGTGGGGGGGGACTCTGTGCAGGTGGAAAAATAAAGAAATAAAACTCACGTTATAACATGGCGCTCATGGATGAGGCTGGTCCAGTTGCTGCGCCAGTTGCTGCGGGCCCATCGAGAGCACTGGAACAAGAACTTGAAGTTGTTTTCGAGCGTCGTCTCCACCCGGCAGGCGTCTTCATACTGGATCCATGTCTGCCACTTGTTGCTGACCAGCCAGCGCGTGACAAAGTTGTCGTCGTCGGCGTTCAGGTTGAACCGGCCCCAGCTTTCGGTCTTGAAGGCCTCGAGGAAGTCGGGGCTCGTCAGGATTTCGCGGCGGTAGGCGCCAGTGCGGCCAGACATGCACGAGGTGCCGCCGTCGATGTTGTGCGTGGCCGAGATTTCAAAGTTGCGGCGTTCGATATAGGCGGCCCCGAGCCAGTTCCAGCACTGCTCGGCCCAGGTGCCCCCCTCGATACGGCGCACCTTTTGGCAGGTCCCGACGCCGCCGATGCGGGCGTGGTAGTGGAACGGCGCGAGCAGCCACGTAAGCGTCTCCGAAGGCCAGGTCACGTCGTCGTCGGCCATGACGATGATCTCGGTCTTCACCTGCGGCAGTGCTTCGCACACCTGCAGGCGCTTGTTCGCGATGGGCGTGGCCAGGACCTGGATGTCGGTCTGGTTGAGTGTCTTGAGCGAGTGCGCCAGCTTCAGAAGCTCCTTCTGCTTGAACGCTGTGGTGATGAGCATCAGGGTGGCAGGGTTAGTGTTCAGGATAGATTCCAGTGACGAGCGCAGGTCCTCAAAGTGATTGTGGATGGTGGGGACGATGACGGTGACGTCCTGCGAAGTGAACTTTGGCTTCTCGGGCAGAGGATACGATTTGTAGCGCCAGTGGCTGATGCAGTGCACGATAAGCCGAACATAGCGATGAAGCCTGTCAACGGTGGTTTGTAGTTAGCATGCAAGTTCTGAGGCATACGACAAGGGTTACGCTTCTCTAGAAGCATGTCAAAAATCGAGGGCCAGGGTGCTATATTGATCACCAAAAAAGGACAAAAAAAACAAAAAAAACACGCACGACAGTCTTGGTACATACCATAAGCCCCAGAATAGATATATCCAAAACTTGGTTGATTTCATGAACTGGAGGTGTTCCGGTGCATGGTCCAGGAGACCAGCATAGCCCACAGGGGCCTGGAACTGCAGAGCAGGCATGTTTGAGCCTGTAGAAGAGGTCTTTGGGACGTACAAATCAACTATAGGCTTGGAGTGTTAGCGGATCACTGTAATGGTAAGTGATAGATAGCCGAGCTTGGAAAAAATGGAAGAAGAAAAAATAAAAAAAAATGCTACGAGCTAGGCAAATAACAAGGTCTGTAATTATTGTTTCTAGGCCACTGAAACAACCCAAGTGGCCAAGGCAGAAGGCTTAGATATACGTACCTGATAGTCAACAACAACCCAGTACAGGTGCTGATGCGGATAACAATGATAATGATGTGCTATTCAAGCTAGTATATGTGGTTGTTTTTTTGTTGTTTTATAGTAGACAGAAGCAAGATAATACAATGCCAAAAAGCCAGAGGCCTGTTGTTGAAGATGTCGAATTAGCCAAGTCACTCACCTAGACAAGGCATGACTCTTCCAGAGAGAAGGTAGCAAACGCCAGCTTTGCAAATAACGGCCCTTTGTGACAAAGGGCGATACAGGAGATATGTTAGAGAACAGGCAGTAGCCGGTTCTTTGAAGGGGTGGGGTATATGATTAACAAATATTGAGCCGGGCTTTGGAACCGATTTGCAATATCACCCTATGACAAGCTGATATCACCAAGTTCTTCTTCTGCTTCTTTCAGACTCGGACTAGGAGAATATCTAGACAAATTGCCTTCCAAACAAAGACCGAAGAGCGAGTCAAAAGCCTGAGCGCTGCTGCAAACGAAAATGTAGAAATAATTCACAAAACAGAGGGCCAACAAGACCAACAGCAAGTCAAGCTGCTAGAGATTCGAAAACGAGAGAGGAAAACGAATGAACACCAAGATGGTTGAGGATGTGTATGGTCAGATGTCGTTTCTGGCGCAAAACAAGGATTTCTAGAAGAGGCACTTAAAGAAAGTAAAGAAGGAAAATGCGTAGGCTCGAGTAGCGTGATAGTACAAGAGCTTCAGCAAGGGCAAGACGGAGACACAGCAAGAAGAAGCCGTCCCAGTATGGAGAGAGGGGGGGAAGGAGATGGAGAGAAGAGTATAGAGAGACCACCACGGTTCAACGGCGAGTAGCAACAGAGAGAGAAGAAGAGATATGGAGATTGGGATAGAGATATCGTGGAATCTACGCGGAAGGAGAAGAAACTTAAGAACATCCGCGAATGTAAAGTCCTGGAACAACTGAGAATTATATACATATGTTGTTGCAAAAAAAAAAAAAAAAACTCGCCCAAGAAAAATAAATAAATCCAAAAATGATACTCAATTTATTGAATTTTATAGCCTGCCTTGTTGCACACAATTTTCACGCCCGGGGTGTAGAACAAAGAAGGCCTTGGAAACAATCAATTAGTTGGTTTAAATGTAACTTGCTAGCGAAAAAAAAAAAGAAAGAAAACGAAGAAGAAAAAAACAAAGATATTAACATATCTTATATACGACTTCTTGACTGATACATAGAGATCATCTTCAAAGTTTGCTGCTACCTTATTAAAATGGTGTAAAATAATGCTATAGAACACAACTTACTCTTCATTTACTATTTTAATAGACGTGGTTTCTAGTCGAAGCAGACCTTTATAGATGGCATCCAGTAAGAAAACTCAAAAAAAACACTCCGAATTTACAAATAGATACGACAAGATTATAATGGCTATTGTTCATCTGGGTGCTATAGAAATATATCTTTTACTGGGCTAGTAAGCAGGTTCGTTTTATAGGTGATATGAGTCTATTGGTCAGTGAAGCTCTGGTTTCTTTGTATTCAACGGTTTTCATGTTGACGTCCTGTTGATCATGCTGATTTTAATCACCCTATCTTTGTCTTCACCAACGCCATCGATGTCCATTTCCGAGGCTCTATCACTTATAAGCCTATAATCTCAAAGAAGACTAACACTGGCCATTTATCAGATACACATATATACAATAGCGAAGTGATGTCGACTATCTTTTTCTCTCTTCTTCGGTGCTTCCAGTATGGCTTTCGTTACTTTTCACCTGATATATTTCAAGTCAACTTCATTATGTTTTCATAAGCGGTGGGCGGTCCCTCGAACTATGTGCACCCCATATCGAGCACCACTGTCGATAACGATTATATAGTGCTCGGGCCCTATTATAATCGGTTCTTGAAAGAAAGGGCCATACTGATCTTCAATGAACCAAAATTGCTCATCGACCAGGTGCAAACATTTACTTTCGTCGCCATTATGTTAACCCAGGTAACCCTAACGATCGCCTGCACTAAAATAAAGATGACTTATATCTATCGATATTTCCATGATACCTTGCCAAAAACGACTCTGGACACTTCGAAGTGGGTGCTACATGGACCATGTGATCAATCAAAATCGAAGAAAGCTTCTGTTGCTAGAAATAGGAATGTTCTATCAAGGAAGAGTGATGGTCACCCAGGAAGGGCTGTCAGCGCTTTGGCTTTTGGCGTGACATGCTTATTATATGCAAACAATACCATAGCAAGATAGAAACATTTGGTGGCCATGTTCGTCGTTGGTATCTGCTATCACCATTGCTGATACTACTGGCATCCATTACTAAATATACGCTGGCCAAGTCAAGCAAACAAAAGACGTGGAAAAAGGAACAGAGATGGAAAAAAGAAGAAGAACAGGAACCGAGACTAGTCATTGCACAATAATCCACGCAGAGAACAGACTCGAGAAAAAAACAAAACAACGTAAAGAATAGACGTAGACGACATGGGGCCATCAGAACGATCCGAGATCAAGGAGCAATGGCCAGCCATTAACGGTGCCGTTGCTCTATATGTACTAGCAACCCTCTTCTTGAGATTTACGCATCTTGCACCTTGCAAAGCATCAATGCTTCTACACACATGTATGTGATTGGAGGCATCAGACGCTAGACGAGTCGATGCTTAGCCAAGCTCTCGAGAAGCGCAAAGAGAGGACGAAGAAGAGACAAATGGGCGAGAAAAGCACTACGGAGCCCTAGGGATTGACTTGGCTAGCCTGCAGCAACTCTAATTAGCACGTTTTATCGCGCGATGCGGTTCTGTTTCCCACAGGCGTATCATCCGCCAATTTCAGTTGGTCAAGCTTCGTCGTCGGGGAAGGGGGGGGGGGGGGTGTTCAAGCCTTCTTGGTATTATTTCTTTTGATCTATACGTATATTTATATATACTTTTTTTTATATATATATTTTTCTCCTGCTTCTTAGAACCTTGACCGTGGACCTTCCTTTTTTCTCTGCGTGAAAAAGGTGACTCGCAGTATCTCGTCGTGGTGCCCGAACTGGCCCGTTCAGTCTGCATATACTACTCTGCTAATGGCAACCAGGTACCTCAAAGCTTGATGCGTACCACAGTATTACAGGATACGTGAGCAAGACACCCTACTCCAGATATACACTCTGACTACATTGTAGCCACGGCAAGCACCAACAATCACTTCCGTTCATGACAGCAGTCACGATCTTGGTCAGGGCCAACTATTTACGGCCGAAATCCCTTCCTACACCCCTTGTCCCCTCGAGTTGCTAGGCTTGTGCGTAGAGGAAATTCCGGCACGGCATTTAGGCTCTGCTATTCGAGACTCCCGTATTTGAATTTCACATACCCAGACTCTAGTATAGGGCTTCAGTGTGTTCGTGTGGTCGAATCCGCAGCATGATACTGGTCACACAAAATACAATCCCAAGCACGAAAAACAGGTCAAGCTTTGGTTGAGGGCGAATCTTGGACTGCGGCACGGCCGATATTATATAAAGGCCATATATCTTCCGGTAGCAAGACCCGATTTAGCTGTGCATTGTTGATGTCGATAAAACCTGCGCAAATAACGGAAACGGGGAGCAAGAAGATAAAAGAAGAACACGAAAACAAGGCGGTGGTAAATTAACGAAAGCATAGAGTTGCGTTGTTTACAAGTCACTCATAGCTATACGACAGTGGCAGTGGCTATTTTCGATATATGACGGCCCTTTGCGTGTTTATAAATGTCTCGAATAGTACAAGAATACAATAATCAAGACGCCAGATATTTTTAGGCAAAGCCAGTACTTTTAATCCGGTTATCTATCGAGACCTCGTTGTATGGCTCTTTTGCCTATAAACCGCACCCCCCCCCCATTCTTGGTCTGGATGATATTTTTTTATTATAAATCTTTTGGGGCTTTTCTACTACGCTAATGCTCATGCTCACTGATGGAAGGTGGCCCCGAACCAAAAAAAAAGAATAACAAGAAAACAAAGATACTTGGCCATGCTCTCTATTCAACTATTCAGGCACTCGTTTCTTTTTGTATTCCCAAGATGGTTGGAGCCACGAAGATATCTCAACCACCTCGTCGTCATTAGACATAAACAAACAGAGACATCACAGCCTTCTCGAGTTAGACCTACGGTTTGCAAAAGTCCATCGGACACACATCAGCATCACCGAAGATGCTCCACCACGCAAAGCGAGCCACGATCGATGCCAACAGTGAGGTAGAAACTAGTAGGCGAGGCTGCAACACATTCTAACCTATCACAATACGCCAAAATACCGCCGTAAAGCTCAGCTTTGTGTGACCAATCTTCTCCCCTTTGCTCGCCTTTTGCAAGGCCAACTGGCCTAAATATCCAGCATAACAGCACAACATGCAGCAAGTTGCAGTCTGACCTGAGTGTAGGACAGAGGGCAAACGCGCTTAGGCTTAAACTTGTTTTTATTCTCCCCTTGCCTCTTCTCTTCCTTTGCGCCGCCTAGAAGAAGCCTCAGCGATCTCGATCGATTCCAAACCGGCAATCGCCAGCAGACAAGTCGGTCTACATACAGCAGACTGCAATCATAAGACTCAATCAACGCAAACCACCAGTCGGTGCGTGCTGGCTCTGCTGCCTCCTTGACAACATGCAGGCCGTAGATTTAGGTGGTTTACTTATGGCCTTTGACCAATATAATCGAAGGGGGGGTTCTCTTTTTTATTTTTTGACTTGTTGTGAGGGTGCATTCCTTTGGCTTTTTGTGTAAACGCCTTTATCTATCAGCTTTAAAGATCTATGTTCGATTTTTCTAGATTCATAGCCTGCCTGTCAAATCGAAAATCACCGCCGGTTTCTTTCACGCCTGTTCTTTCTCCCACATCCCTATCTTTACCTTGTTCTAAGGTCCCGTTTCTGGCTTTATAGTGGTGTCTAACACGCAAAGCTGTTTTGAAGGTCAAACAAGAACAGTATAAGATGATATTACAACATATCTACATATATGTGCAATAACTAGCTATGTATATATTCAAATCTAATTTACTAACTAGCCTTAAAACACACGAACTAATCCAACAAAGAGTGTTTTATTTTGACCAAGGTTTTGTTTACGTGCCCTGATTCTTGACCGCATCCTTCCATCGATCAAATTTGAGGGTGCGTGGGTAGAATAAAAAAAAAAAATATATATATATATATATAAGAGAAAACTACTTCTCGGCTTGGTAGTTCAGATCATAGATTATAAAAGTACTTTTTTCGAAAGAAATCTCTTCAGTTTAAGCTTCTAGATCTGTTACCACAACAAATCACAACAATATCTCCTCTCAAGAGTATTTTGTTTTGAAAGAGCTATCACTCGAAGTTACGGAAAAAGAAAAAGAAACACGATCTGAATAAGAACAAGAAACAGAACAAGAACAAAAATAGATATAGACCCAACTTTAGCATGGACTAGCCTGCTCGGGGAGATGGCTTTGCTTACCAGCCCGCCGTCAGGCACTTCATGAACAATGCCTTCCTCACAATGGAGGGAAAAAGCTGGCAAAATACAATGGGCAAGGATTAACGTGGTACATAGGTCGCTATACTGATGTGCTGTAAAAGATTTTTTTGCCAATAATGCAGAGTGCTGTATAGCCTATCTATTAGCCATACTTAGTCTAAGAAGACTCAATACTAGCAACACGGCCTACCAAACCCGATCTGGAGTCGTACTGTTGACCGGCCAAGTCCGCCATACAAAGTGTTCCTTGAATCTTGCGGCTTTGACATACTATGTTAGATATATAGCCCCATAAGGCGCTGTAGACGGACAGCACCGTAACCATGTCGTCCAGTGGTCTGCACCAGGCCGATTTCCGGCGTCCAAGGCCAAGAAAAAAGAAACGGGGAACAGGAAACACCGACTAGCTCAACGGTAACTTCGAACAAGATTCTATTAGTTCGATGTACGGTCTTTCTTCCTCTATTTCCCTCACTAATTCCCGTTGTCTGCTAGCGTATCATATCGCTAGTCTATGCATAGCTGTATACAACTATGTATGTATGTACAGTAGACAAGCAATATCCACTCTAAGAGCCCACCGTCGGACACCCGTGAACCCTGGGACCCGGGCGGTATCCTGCGGCAGTTAGCCACTATCTAATGAGCTGTTTTTTCTCTTCCTTTCTCATTCATTCGCTCGTTCCCGGTGTATATCTGTGAATAACATACCCGAAAGAATTTGGGATACCGCTATTAGTATAGTTGTAGGGTAGTATCAACAGTGGCTTACATTGCCTCCGAACCATCCATGTCGGCTTCTTGGGCCAAGCCAAACGACTCGAAGGCCAAGCAAAATCGAATCAGAAAGAACATGCCCCCAGGCAATCCTTAAGCCTGATATTGCTGTTTGCAGGCCTATGGGGCCCCACTACCTTTGTTTATGTTATACATACAGGTTAGTCCAAGTGTTTATTCCCTGCCTTATTCTCTAGGCCACATAAATGAAAATGAAAGCCTTAAACTCACTTCATGATACTATGTATGTATATATGTATACATACATAAATTGGCATAATAAACAAGTAACTAGCCCTACAAAATATATAAGAATCAAAAGAGTACAGGCCGTTGGTGTATCTGACCGTCTAAAGTATCGGTAGGTTATCAACCCAGGGCTGGCATAATTTTTTATTTTTTTTCCATTTGCTTGTTATCTTTCTTCCTTCCATCCTAGTGTGTTCATAATTTCCTATTGCCATTCCAACATATTTTTTTTCCCAGGCCTGTGCCCATAGCTTCTTACGTCTGACAAAAATACGTTCTAACCGACAACGAGCCATGAAGGCCGAATTGCTGCGTTTAGTAAATGTGTCTCTGTTATTCTAATTACGGTGTCCCGCCAACTATCTAGCTAGTTCAAAAGGTGAACTTACAATGCCACGGTAGTAGTCAGTATGCTTTGCAGCATCTCGAAGTGTAATAGTAACCACATATCAAGAGACCCACTTCAACGATATGCTCAGGTTCGATACATCCCTTGCAAAGACTGCGTACTATGCGACAACCGGATAAGCCCAGTTCATTTGGAACAGAAAGGACAATGCCAGATAGAAGCTAACTTACTACTCACGAAGTTAACCGTTACCAAACGCTAAACAAGAGTTAAGTAAAGACTACATGACCGAGCAGAAAGATTTAGGCTGTTTATCTGTCAAAAGGCCGTGGCATACAACCATCTAACACCAAAGTTTGCCGTTGCTCCGCTACAATAACTTAGAGAGGCTTCATCCATAGGAAACATGCTTTATTGGCCAGTAATAGCTCAACTTGCCCCATAATGTCCGCTGTTTTGCCTATTGCCGGATCTTGTATAGACTGGATTCCTTAGGCATTCCTTGGTCTCCAAGAACCCTTGGAATGGGTGGAAACAAGCTCTCGAAGGGGTAAGAAACTGATTACAGATAGCCTAAGAATAAAGGTATAAGCACAGCAGGGGTTTTAGAAAAGAGAAGATGTGTTAGTTCCCATTGGAAAGATTTTAGTACGCGTTTTCTTTTAGTCAAGCACTAACATATAGAGGGTCTCGTAGACACATTATTTTTTTATTTGTCGTTATTTCTACCTCTATACCGGTAGCACTTTCTTTGACAGTGTTTTTCTTTTCTTTTTTCTTTTCACAAATCAGGACGTGTCTATCTCCGAATTAGAACGAGGGAGAGTCACGTTAGCATGCTACCCCTCCTAATAAAAAGAAAAGCATCACAGCTGGCATGATAACAACTGGAACAACTCAGCAGCTAGACGAGCTGGATATACTGGCACATTGATATCACATACATACATAAAAGGTTCAGTGTCTGTTGTCCAGTCATACCAAGTAAGGCGAATCATCTTGGCTCTAGCTTGGTTGCATGTTGTCTTGATATAATGGAGATATGTGATAGCAGTATGCATATGTGTATGCAGATAAGCAAGAATGGAATGATGGCGGTGCAACTGCTGATGTCCTTTGTTTCATTGTGGTAAGCAGCCGTCCGGCCGATGTGCTGTATGTTCTTCCCGTCCTGGCTGAATTGAGAGTATATCCTATGTATGTACACATGCAGAGAGCATGTAACTATCCCGTAACACAACAACCTTTCCCATTCTATACAACTTTGAATCCACATAAGTCATTCAGCTATAGGCACCCGGCCAATAACAATTTTGTGCCACACGCAGACGAGCCGCGTATCTTGTATGCTTTGTCAGTCATCCAAGCTCAATACACCTTGAAAAGGGCCGGATTTGTAGTTAGCCTTGCAATCGAAGCTAAGAGACAAGAAATAATACAAATACATAGGGCGGTGGAGAATGAAGACAAACGACAAAATTAAGAGAAAATCGACGCGCTATTTCGTAAGCTACTGATACATAACTAATCAACGAGTCGGACAACAGATCTTTGGGCAAATGTAATTAAAAAGTTTTACATATTTTGCATATGTCAACACAATCTAAACTTACTTGCACGACAAACTTGGACTAAGCCTAAATATGTCTAGCAGATAGATGATAACGTATATTTCTTGCATACAGGCAACATATTAGAAATGGCCAGAGAAGTATAAAAAAGGTATAAGGTCCGCGCCTATTTTAGATGCAAGAATCTGGTTCAGATTCAAGAACATACACAGCCACCAAAACTAATACCTCAATCCACAAATAACGGAGCATATCGACACTAGGGTTTGTGCGTCTACAATATCACTAAGTCGTAGACTAGACTCTAGGGTGCAACACACACTTTCGTGTTAACACCTTACTCTGCCTTTTTTCATGTTTCCTAAATCCTAATCGTCTTAGTATCGACAAGGGTGTTTTGACAGATCGGTTTCTAAGTTTCATACCCTTCTCTAAACCCCCGTTCTATAAAATTCTATATCGTTCTTTGCTTGTTCTCTTGGTGCTATTTATCCACCTGCAACTCTGATAAAAGCTATGCTACCTACCTTGGACAATGTTAGTCATCGCTCACCGAACCCTTTCCATGTAGAATTTTTTTTAAGCCTACCAGATCAACTAGGTAATCTATGTATTTTGATAATCAAGAGCACGGTGTAACAGTTCCTCTTAAACACCCTCAAAAGTTGACACGTAACACATATTCATGGCAAGAACAGGTAGGTACATGGCCTAGAAATTAAACCAGGTTCCCAGCTTTGATTGAAGTAGGAAAAACATCACACAGGCCGCGACCAACATCAATATCATAGTAAAAATAGAAGTACATCAATAACAAAGGCTCAAGCGGACTAATAGTACGACATTGATAGGGACCACTGCAACTACAACTGCGATGTTGTCTCTAATTTAGCTTTCGCATTCTTCCCTTTTCTGTTATTTTTGCTGCACGTCTTTGACCCCTCGACATGAGATTCCTCAACCAACCTTGTTTCCCAACGTCTATGCTTCTCTACTACTTTGCGGTGACCCGTACCTATTCGCATCCATCAAGCTTGTAAACTACGACGGTAAACTCGTTCTTCATAGTCTCGTAGTACACGTTATAGACAGGGCTTGTCATAACTAGCGTTGGTCTTTTTTTTTTTTTTTTTGTATTTACTTATTTGGTAATATCATGATCCAGGATACCAACAAGAACACGAATGAAGATGAGTAGTATTTTCTATATCAAAATTCATGAACAGGGGCAGGTTACGTTGATAGTAACTCCAGAAACAGGTTTTTTCAGCGGGTTGCTGAATGACGGGTGGGTAGGAAAGACGAACACATATGCATAATTAGTAGATATTCATGTAACTAATGTCAAGGCTTCTTTCTGCAAGTCGATATATCCGGACATACTGACCGCCTTTATAGGCTGACCGCTTCACCATTGGAGCGCCGTTCTATCTGTCTAATTGCCGTAGGGTTATACCGGTGATTCTCGACTTACACAGACGTTTTGGGGCCGCCTTCAAGGGAGTGATGCCTGATGGAAGTTAACCAAGCTTAGGTTGATTTTCATCTGCATAGCAGCTATCCTGCAATCATCACATCAGTTCAGGACCTTTTACCTTTTTTAAAAGATGTTTCAAATGGGTTGAATAAAATTTAAAATTTACTGATGATGGGTTGATGTTGTTCCACGTTCGTCCAATGGAATTTAGTGTGGATCCTTCCATTTCTAGGATTGCGAGAAGGAAAGACCCACTTAGGCAAATTACGACAATAGCCATTGTTCTACCGAGTCCAATAATGCCATTGTTCCTACCATCTGACTTCATCCTGTTGTTCAACATCACCCAAGATTAAGTATTTTGCTAAAATTGAAAGAAAAAAAAAGTTCAAGAATGCACAACCTTGAATGACGAAGGGTAGTAATAGGCGAAGAGCTCCATTTTCGCTTTTCGTGATAGTTTACTATGGGCCATCAATTATAGTTTGAGCTCATCCTAAGGGTTACGATGATTCATGACAACAATGGGAATATTCACATTATTGTCAAATGCACTCACACAATATCAAAAGCCAAGCTGTTGTGAAAGTGTTCTATGATGAGAAATTATACTTCCGTAGAAAGAATAGATCTCGTTGTAATGATATAGAAAATACATAGTTACCTCGGTTAATCAGAATAGGAAGATAAAGTGTAGAAGAAAGAAGAATATATCTGTTTCTTTTTCTTCTTTTTTTCTTTTTTTTTTTCTTGGCATGTTGCCTGCCAGTTCAAAGCAGAAATTGGATTCCTGGGGAAATCTAGAAAACAACACAGATTTGACATGGGTGACAATCGTGGTGGTTGGTTTTATCTGCTATAGGTTCGACTTCGAAATAAGACTAGCTCTTGTAGTAATAAAACTAATAACGTTGAGCTACCTTGCTAAAATACTTATAAGAATTAAAAAGACCACTTGATCTAGTACTGGAATCTAATATCTCCATGCTATGTTTCGTATCTCCGAGAGCGAGCTAATACAGGATCTAAGCACTAGCTAGGATATGTTTGTTAGTAGTGGGCTGTTTTATTCGATGTCTTGATATTCGGCCTAGTTTTCCAATTTTTTTTAATAGAAGAACTTTTTTCTTATAAAATTTGTCACAAGATATGGGTTGGAGTGGAAGCCATCACTGTAATGGAGAGATGATGTTGTGTGGGGGGCTGGTATCCTGCATATTAGAAATATGTAGTAGCTAGTGTTTGATTTGATTATATTTAACGTTGACCTAAATCACTAAGATCATACGACGCTAGTAGCTAGTGTTGAAGAAGATGTCAAGATACTGGCTTCTATGGCGAAGATTTGAAGTATAATATAATAATATTTCCCATAATTAACGGAGATTATAATTGCCAAACGTTTATAGTAGTCTACGTGCATTTAGTAGATGATCATTACATATTTGTATATGTACGTTTCATCATCAAATACTCGTTGACGACCTTCATTGCCATATTTTTTTCATAATGCATAACCTTTTATTTCTAGGTAAATAATTGAATATGGAGAGTACAAACATACAGACAAAGGTATTGACAGTGGCCCCGAACAACGTGTTATGGCAGTAGGTCAGCTAGTAAAGATCGATCAGGATACAATAGTATGTTGTTTTGTGAGTGTGTTATAATTTAGACGACATAATGTTGAGCTAGATGAATCACAAAGCCTAGAAGCATGGGCAATGATAATGGAGCTGAGAAAGGATAAAAATGTAATTCTCGCTATGCATTACTTGTCACAGTGACTATGTTATGCATTATTACAATATCATAATGTATTAAATACTCTTCCAATCCTGGAATATGGTATACACTAATAAAGTGTAGAATGTGCTGTAGGTTGACTTTTGTGGCTAGCATAATAGTTATGGTCGTATATAGAACAAAACTGTAGAGATCGGCAACAACGTTTTTAGGCATATCTGCATAGAATAGATTTGTGGCTTGACATAAAATGTAAATACTTGCATATGTAAGTGTACATACATTACATACATAGGAAGGTAATTATAATGATTGTTAGACCAACGTCACAACAGGAGTAGAAGCTATGGAGACTAGAGCGTACTTTCACAGATTAACAGGTATAAGTAATGCTAGTGGATGTGATAGGAAGCACTGCCAATAACAATGTAAATAGACACATTGACAAAAACTGCCTTTAATGCTAGACCTTCTAAGCCCTTTCTAGACGGTGGTGAATTAGACGAATTATAGGCATAGAAACATTTCTTGTTATCATTCGTTGACAATAATTTGAACGGGATACAGAATATCCATGACTTTTTCTCATTTGATTCCTCCGAGGCACCGCCTATAACTACATATGGATTTCTCAAGTCTTAGAAAAAAAGTAACAAAACCCTTGAAGACAAGAGGGGGGACATGTAAGATACTCTTTTTTCTAGGATTAAGATATGATAGGTAGGTCTCTATTATTGGCAAGTAAAAGAATCAAGGCGGAGCGATACAACACGAAGCAAGAGAATAGGAATGTGATGATTGGTTGGCCGCATTATTTCTTTTATCCCATGGCACGCCTAGCCCAGAAAAACTTCAGCTGAAGACTGAAGGCGAATCACGACCAAACATGAGGTAGTATTGAAAAATGTGTGACCTCATTTATATCTTACCCATATATATGTATTTCTGTTTCTGAATTGTATCTGGCAAGTCTAATAACCAACAGCAAGCAAATAGGAAGGAAGAAGCCGCTATCTATGGCTTAGCATGGCTAGCAGCCAATCGAGTAAAAATGCAGCGCAACTTGACTGTGATACATGCACCTAGACACGTATATTCACATCCACATGCAATCCAATATGTCGACCTTGACATCACGGGCGCTTGTGATGATGAGTCGTGACAAATAAGGTCTCGAGATGGAATAGCTTTGTTCTCGCCTCTATCGCATCTGCTCATTGGAAGTGTACATGCATACAGATATAGTCACTATGGTGTTTCCTTTTTGTATTAGTCTTTCTCCACTTCCTTTTGAGATATAATAATAAAAGTTGAGGCAGTGAGAGGCCGGCGGTGCATTAGCCTGGAAACGGGCTTCTTGTCCCTTTCATCTACGAAGCAGTATACACTTTGGGGGCACTCCTCAGACAAGCAAATATCTCACATAGATATCGAGGGAGGGTTGCTTGAAATGGTATGGGCTGGCCAGCTATACGAATCTACATATGTTACTCTGTACGTTCTTAGTTTGATCTCGCGGTAATTTTCCAAGTCGAATCAGTAATTCAAAGAAAAACGAAATGACAAGACTAACGGGCCACACTGTTATGGTGTTCATTTCCGGTGCCGGGGAAGAAAAATCAGCCAAAAAAACTAAGCCGAAAAATCAAAGAGCTACGGCCGTGCCGAAAAGGCATACAAGCTAAGCGGATAAGAGAGTTCGGAAACTGCGTGGCCAAAAAGAGAAATAAAATTCGAAAAATTTAAAGCAAAAAGCAAAAAGCAAGGCTGCTAAAACCCAGTGCTGAGAACTGTAGGTCAGTGCTGCCATATACATATACTAGGCTATATCGTGCTATCATGCTTATCACACTGCAACAATACCAACCAGTGATTAGTGACTGCACTTCCAGGGTTTGTTTTGATTGTTCTAGCAAAAATCAACCATTGGTCTAAACTGTGGCTAACTGGTAGTCATAATGACAACTCGTATTAGTCTGGACATGGATGGTTGTGTTGTTTCTTCATACACTAGTAGTGTTCTCGAAGGGCCTAGTCAACAATTGTATCAGGGTCTTTTCGTACTGTATACTCACAGTCTATGTACATATCTGTAGCTTACCAACAGTATCGAAGCTATCAAAGAATGGTATATTCTTGCCGTACCCAGAGCAAGCCTTTATTACATACCGCCAATCCCACTCAAAATAATT